>JAVTVY010031444.1:0-12849 GCA_036873755.1 Hanleya hanleyi
TTAAACATTTCGGCATCAATTTTGTGGCCCTGCATGTGGATGGACAACAGGTGCCAGCCACCGCCTTAACCCCAAACTTTGGGCGCGCGAATTTCATTCGAGGCTATCAGAGCCTGTTTACAGCCACCGGTCAAATCAACCAGGACGAAGGGAATTTCATCAGTCGGGCGGACTACGGGAACGGATACACGTTGTTCTGTTTCGATCTGACCCCCACCTTAGAGAACGACCATCAGCTGGCCCTGGCCAAGCAAGGTAATTTACGGTTGGAAATCCACTTTCAACGAGCCCTCCGGAGCACCGTGAATGTGATCTGCTACGCCGAGTTTGACAACATCATTCAAGTGGACAAGGCGCGCAACGTGCTGTGTGACTTCTCCACCTAACATGGATACAGACCAGATAACCACCGTGCTGGACAATGACCCAGAGACACGTATGATCTTTCAAGGGGTGTTCGCCCGAGATGTGTTCCCATTAGACCGTATGTATCCTGCTGCTTACGTTCTCAACACGGACCCGATGGATCGGCCCGGTGAACATTGGGTGGCCGTGTACTTGACAGAACAGCAGGGCGAATACTTTTGACCCGTACGGCCTGCCACCCCTCCATCCCGATTTAACAGACTTCATGGATCAAGGCACAGAGACGTGGTGTTGGAACAGTCAAACGTTGCAAAGCCTGACCAGTAGCGTGTGCGGACAATATTGCTTGTTTTACCTGTGCCATCGATGCCGGGGAAGACCCTTATCTACCATTGTACAGATGTTTGACGAGTACCCCAAGGCCGAGGACCGAGATGTACTCGTCTATGACTGGGCCGCCCATCATTTCAATGTACAAGTCCCGTTCTGGGCTTGAATTCTTTCAATGTACATACGCCCGCTGTTCTGGGCTTAAGTTTAAAAGCCCCCTGTTCTGGGCTTCAGTTTACAAGCCCCCCCACCTGTTCTGGGCTTCAGTTAATTACAAGCCCCTTGTTCTGGGCTTGAGTTTTCACGTGGTTGTTCTCACGTTGTTGTTGTTACTGAATAAAAAACAAAATGAGATCTCACCAAAACACCCTGTCTTGTGTGTTTTATTCATAATGCATCAATGCCCAATGTGGAGATTCAGTGAAACTGAAATCAGTGGTGTAGGATGGGGCCAAAATGTAACCCATCAAGGTTAGAATGCAAGAGCACTATAGTAAAAATAGAGAGCCAATGAAATCAGCCCACAGACCAAGTACGTGTTTTTGGTCTAGGTTTGGAGCGGCCATTTCATTGAGGTTCGTGTATACGGTGAGTGAAGAGACTCGTCCAACACGTATAGATGAAGTTGATGACTATAAGTTCTATGTTGTCGATTTAACCTCTCCCTACATTGACGCGCGCGCGCGCGCTGCGGCCGGAGAACCCGCTCGCGCTGCGGGGGGCGCCGGGGCGGGAAAAACAAAACCCCCCGGAGGGTTGAACGTTGGAACTCTTCTGGGTTTGGAGGTAGTTTTAGTGAAAACCGGAAGTGACATGGGACCCATACAGGGTCCAGTTTTCGACACTAGGTGACCACATCCCGACAAAAATGGCCAGTTTTCGACACCGGATGTGCCGTTATCTTGAACATACGTGCCGCCATCTTGGATATGTCCCATAATGCACCGGATCAAAATACTCGCTTCTGATTGGACGAGAGCTCCGTGGCGGATTTGAAATACTCGCTTCTGATTGGACGAGAGCTCCGCATTGCATCTGCGCATGCGCAGAATGGTATTCCTACCGTACACCCAGCCCATTAGATGCCCCTTCACATAAGCTTCACTTTGATACCTCACTCGACCCCATTGGATCATTAGGGACTCCCCTACATCCCAAAACGTCGATGCGCATGCGCATAATGGTGACAACGCCCGAGCCGCTAGTCCAGTCAGATGCCCCTTCACATAAGCTTCACTTGGATACCTCACTCGACCCCATCGGACCATGAGTAGCTCCCCTAGCTCCCAACACGTCTATGTCCATACCCTTGGGCCACCGCGCATGCGCAGAAGGCCGATATTTCAACCCCACACCCAGCCCATCAGATGCCCCTTCACATCAGCTTCACTTTGATACGTCACTCGACCCCATTGGACCAGTAGTAGCTCCCCTAGCTCCAACACGGCTATTTCCATACCCTTGGGCCACCGCGCATGCGCAGAATGACGCTAGTTCAAACCCGCTAGTCCAGTCAGATGCCCCTTCACCTAGACTTCACTTTGATACCTCACTCGACCCCATCGGACCAGTAGTAGCTCCCCTAGCTCCAACAAGGCTATTTCCATACCCTTGGGCCACCGCGCATGCGCAGAATGACGCTATGTCAACCCCACACACAGCCCATCAGATGCCCCTTCACATAAGCTTCACTTTGATACCTCATACGACCCCATCGGACCATTATTGGCTTTGCTAGCTCCAACACGGCTATTTTCATACCCTTGGGCCACCGCGCATGCGCAGAAGGGTGACAACGCCCAAGCCGCTAGTCCAGTCAGATGCCCCCTCACCTAGGCTTCACTTTGATACCTCACTCGACCCCACTGGACCAGTAGTAACTCCCCTAGCTCCAACACGGCTATTTTCATACTCTTGGGCCACCGCGCATGCGCAGAATGACGCTAGTTCAACCCCACATCCAGCCCATCAGATGCCCCCTCACATAGGCTTCACATTGATACCTCACTCGACCCCACCGGACCAGTAGTAACTCCCCTAGCTCCAACACGGCTATTTCCATATCCTTAGGCCACACGAGTTGTCTCCCTTGCGTCAATGTGTGCAGATGGCGCTACGGTCGACGCCGTGCTGTGGAAAGGGCGTCCCCGCACCATCCTGGAGCCGCCATTTTGTTTGTTGTTTTCTTGCGGAGATACACGGGACAATCAACACTCGACCCTAGGGTGGTACAGATGCTAGACTGATCCTATTAACATGGTACAACACCTATAGATTATGTTTATTACTATTATATGGCTTAGAGGGGTTTTTTGAGGGTAATGTCAGGGTTTTTTCTCCCCGTGACCTCCCCACCGCCTCGTTTGCTCCCTTGCGCCGCCATCTTAAACCCACCATCCATCCCACCACCCACCACCACAGCCGCCATCTTAAACCCACCACCCACCACCACCAGACGCCATCTTAAACCCACCACCCACCACCACCAGACGCCATCTTGAACCCACCACCCACCACCACCAGACGCCATCTTAAACCCACCATCCATCCCACCACCCACCACCACACGCATGCGCACACCTCCACAAAACCTCCCCATTATATGTCGCTGTGACGTCACAAAAAGTTCTGCGCATGCGCAGTGATGCGCCATTACGTTTAAATGCTCTTTACCTACTACTGGTGGGGCGCACCTAGTTAGTTATATGGTTCTGTAATAGATGATACGTGTAAAGGAGGCTTAAACATTGCGGATATTTTATGTAAATTAAAGGCCTTTCGGTTGAAGATTTTGGCACGATTTTGTAATGCGTCCCATTGTGCTATCTGGAAAGATTGTTTTAAATATTTTTTGAACAGATGGATGGACTTGGGTCTCTCGTCTGAATTATTTTTTATGACCATTCACAAGCCACTTGTAAATAGCCTTCCTGAATTTTATAAGGACATGTTTATGGCATGGGTTGATATACAGCATTGTGCATCTATTGATATTTCTAATCGGGAATCTGTTCTATGTCAACCACTTTTTATCAATCCAAGAATCACTGTTAACGGAAAACATTGTGTTCGGAGCTGTTCATCAGATCGAAACTGTTTCTCTTGAAGGATATTTTGTATGAAGTGATTCCTGGGTTTTTACCCCTGGCTGTGGTACAGGAGGTTGTTTTGGATGCTTGTCCTGAGACGTCACCGAAGCATGTTGAATTGTTATATAGTTTGATTAAATCCGCCATTCCTGAAGAGTGGATGTATGCTATACATGAGCCAGCAGCAACTGTGTGTACAGTTAAAGATATGGCTATTATACATAACGGAGTTAAGAAACCTTTGTGTCAATTAAATACTTCATTTTTTTACAAATTGCTCAGAAATAAAATTTCTAAGGAACCAATATCTGTACACTATTGGGAGCTCTTATACCCAACTTTTGAAATTAAGAAGTTTTGGCCGTTGGTTAATCTTCCAGGGAAGGGTCCAGACTGTGTAGACACAGACTATAAGGTGTTGCACAATATTATTTTTTACACAAAAGAAATTGTTCAAAGTTGGCTTGTCTGACACAAACATATGTAAGTTGTGTAACTTACATGTCGAGGACACTGAACATTTGCTGGTTTTTTGTCCGTCTGTACAGGATTTTCTTCAGTATATTGGTCGCATTGTTGAGAATTTGTTTCAATATGCTAATGTGCAAGTTCTAAATAGAGTTTCTTTTGATACACTTCTTTTGTTTGGATATTGTACAAATTCCACAAATGTAAATACGTATTTTGTAAATATTCTCTTGTCATTAGCCAGATTGGCTATTCTACGAAGGAGAAACATGTTCATCGTCCCCGAGAAAGTTTTACCTGTAAAATATTTGTTCAAAGAATGTGTGATGGTTACCCGAGAATAACTCCCTCGGACGTGACGGTAGTGAACATGATTTTCGTTTGAAAGTGAAACGGGTGAAAGTTATTGTTATGTGTTGTAAAAATGCTGAAGTTTCATATCATGCAAAATGGTGATTGTCAATTGCTCTAAACTGGATTTATTCAAGTTTGAAAACGGTCGAATGTGCTCTTTCGACATTTTAGGAACATTTTCTGAAGGGATTTCCCTTCATATATAAAATATGACACCTCAAACCAAACAATTTGTGTGTATTTATTATCACAATGGTTAGTGTTACAATCGGTTGAAATATCGTTCTGGTTTGAGGTGTCATATTTCATCAAAATTAAAAATTGTGCAAATGCTTCGCTTGTATTCTACCAGAAACGTTATGTGAGCAAGTAAAAAATGCTTTTCAAGCAGACGTCGTCGTAGTCCAGTTGTTAGGCGGCTCGCTTTTAAAAAGAGTGTGGGGACCAGTGTTTTGAGCTATGAGTTCGATTCACATTTGGATCAGAAAATTTTTCTTTCTATTTTCTTATTCTTTCTTTCCAATATTTAACATTTGGATTGTTTTATGTTATGTGAAATTATCTTCAGTGATATTCAGTTAATAAAATACAGATATAGCTGTGTATACACATTTTTGCATTCACTACTACAACTCGACCCATATTGCAGCACACTCATAACGTGTCCAAGTCACCGTAACTGAATGGGTTTAGTTTCATGGGTCAGCAATACTTTCCATGTATAAAAAGCGAGGGAAACTTCAAGTGTATTTTCCTGAACTGTCCTCGTTATTTTTAAGAATCATTATAGTTCTCACTATGAACAGTAATGCACCATTCAACAAGTCGAAGTGTGAGTGTTGTCACACGAATACGCGTCCAGGCAAGACCAGAAAAATATCTGGTTCACAGAGTGGGTAAAACGCACGATTGACTTTGAAGTCAACACTGAGGGACTATTATGCCCTCAATGTCGGGCTATATACCATGCAGATATGAAATCTGCGAACGATGAGACCATCGAAGCGCCTACAGCCGTAGCCGATGATGACCAGCCCGAAGCGGGGTCAAGTTCCCGCTGTGTCATACCACCCGGTACCAGATATTCTACGGCAAGTTCGATTTGCAACATTACAATGATGTAGCTCGTTAAAAGAAGTTAGTATTGAAACAGCAATAATTTTACATAATCGCAAATTATTTAACTAAAAGACGGTTGCGAGTTAATATATGATACATTGAGTAATAACTAATCCTTTTGTATTGTTTGAAAATGGGATAAAAATGGAATTTTGACCGAAACGAATAATTCTGTACGACTGGCCTTCAAAAACGTTACTGTCGAGGAAACCTGTTCATTTAAAAATAGAACGTACCAAAATAGCAGAGATTCGACTGTGCATTTGACGTCATAAAGGGCAGCTGACCCGGCCTGTATAATAGATATACACACGCCAGTGTTCGAGGGAGTTATTCTCGGGTAACCATCACACATTCTTTATACTGATACAAAGTAATAAAGCAGCTTTTGTATATTTAAAAGGGAACAGGCAGTTATTCGAGAAACGTTTTGTCAAACATAATCCGTTTGTAAATGTTGACAATGAAGATAAGTTGAAAACTAAGTTTCCGCAATTATGTTTAGCACATTCTGCATCTTTATCATCAACTTACTTTATAGTTTACCATAACAAGAATGTAAAAGTATTTCTATTACATAACTTTACATGAAGCAAATTATGGAGTAAAAATGAACTTTCGTTGGGCGATCAGGAATTCCCTAGTCTGTGATATATATCTTTTAATTCACCTGATTCGCCGAATTGTATGCCTTGTATATGTGCTGAAAGTTTTGTGTATAAGTTCCTATATTTGAATAAACATTCTATTCAAAAGAAAAAAAAATCACCTCTGCTTCACATGCAGAAGGTCGCGAGTTCGATCCTCGCCGGACCTTTTTCCAATCTATATTTCTCCCACTGAGTATGATGATGCTAAAACATAGATATTGCGCATTAGTTGGTTTCAGTTGACACATGATTCAACTGGTGTTACAGCACAATGCTTTAATTTATTTTACCTTTTCAACATGGCTGATAATTCCAATAGCCATGTGTACAGCAATAAAGACTGAAAGAGATCATAGAGCTCGTTCTCTCATGAATGCAGATATTTAAATAACTTGACTAAATTAACTGTACAATTGAATCAACACCCTTAAACCTAAAGTGTTGCAAAACTCATTTAGGGTACCAACAGTGAGTACACTTGGAAGAGCCGGTACTACTGACACATTTAAAGAGTTAATGCAACATCTAAGGGGTATGTTCCAACATGTTATTTTTAAGCGAGAATTTGACACAAGTGGTTACGTGGTGTAGTGGTTATCACGTCTGCTTAACACGAAGTTTAGTTTGGATCTCAGAGTGTGAAGACGTATGTCTGTTTGCTCCGATCTTACAACAACAACACAATATTATCGCCACTTTGGACTTTATCTCGATTTGAGAGATTATCGATTGAGCTGAGAGTTTTAGGGGACAGAGTTTACCCCACTGGGGCTTGTGTTCGTTTGTACCTTTGTTGATTTGTGAGAATGTCGAAACCGATTGTATACAACCCGGCTGTTAAGCCGACCCGTACCCTGTCTCTGGTGTTTACAACAAGCGATAACAGCGCCTTTTCCAAGACGATGCAGCGAGAATTTGTGCCTTTTCTATCAACAGTGATCGACATCAAGAAGGACCTGTTATGTTTTCAGAAAAACTATTATAAGAAGTGTTTCTATTTGCGGGTGAATTCAGAGGGGGCGCACAACGCTCTACTATTGAAGTCGGAATTTGTGTTAGGAGATTCTGTTTGGAATATTACCGCTGCAAGTTCAGTGTACATGAATGTTACTGTTCATTGGGCTCCGGACGAGATGGAAGACGAGATGATCAAATCTGCACTGAAACCTTACGGTGAGTGTTTGGGGGTAAAAAAGCCTTTGTTGATTGGGGCCGGCCTACCAAACGTTCGTACTGGAATACGAATTTATCGATTCCGATGCAAGAAAGAACGCTATGTCCCTAATTTCATTACGTTCGATCAAGACCTAGTTATGTTCACATATCCGGGCCAGATATCCGAGTGCAAGAAATGTGGACAAGCGCAACATACTTCTTATGAATGTTGTGCGAAATGGTGCGCGAACTGTGACGGATTTTCGCCCCATGGAGACCCCCACACTGAAAAAAACTGTCCTGAAAATTGTAAAATATGCGGTTCTTGCCAACATAACATCACTGAGTGCTCGTCCCGATCCTTTTCGTATGCTTCACGTGTTAAAGGCTGGAGCGGTCGAAATACTGACTACCCAAAGGTACCTAGTCCACTAGGACAAGGGGACGTGGAGGATGACATTGATGTGGAGAATAACAGTGACAGGGAAAGTAGTGTATGTATGGAAAGGAGAGAATTTGATTCGGATGGAAATGAAGTGCACAGCGATGAGGAAGAGATGTATGAAGATGAAGATGTAGGTGATTCACATAAACCAGAGGATGTTGGTGTTAATGAAATTGTGGTTGTAGCTGAAAACCACAATGTGGAGAGTCCAGCTGAGACATGCAGCGATTCGAAGCGGCAGAAAATTTCGGAACATCGGGGTAGTCAAGAACAAACCCAAGAAATTGTGGGAGACAATAATGTTCGTGAAGGGGTCATGTGTGTGGACCCTCATTCAGAAATTGTTCCGATGCAGTTGACTCAGTCTGACGGGGAAATAGACTCAACAACGCAGCAAGAAACAATCAGTGACAATGAAAAAACAATGACCCCAACACCTGGAGTCGTGGACAATACATTGTTGGACTATCGCAAGCAGGCCTCATTGGTGAGGAAAACAAAGAATAGACGGGGAAAAGGCAGGGCAAAATGAACTGTGTTCAAATAATCAAGCACAATGTATACACTACATACTTTCTTTATCTTTTTCCTAATGACTGTTTTTAGAGTTGCTAGCTTGAATACAAATGGTCTAAGGGACGATTTAAAGAAAGCTCAGGTAAAAGACTTTGTCTTCAACAATGAAATTGACATTTTGTTTCTACAAGAAACGCACTTTGAGAATTATTCTGATGCTAAAAAGTTGGATATACCTGGGCAATGTAGGTGGGCTTACGGCACAACGAAAAGTTGTGGCGTGGGGATAATTGTGAGATATTCTATCGATTGTGAAATTAAAAATGTTAGGAGGTGCCCGAAAGGCCGATATATTGTTTTGACTGTTGATATAGACAATATATTAATGAAGTTAGTGTGTGTTTACGCCCCAAATAATCCCACTGAACGTAAAGCATTCATAAAAGATATAGATGAATTGATTGGTGGGAATGATTTATTAATTATTGGTGGCGATTTTAATTTCGTCGAAAATGTAAAATTAGATAAATGTGGGGGCAATGTTAAAGCGGGATGCGAAGGTAAAGCAGAGATGGATGTTTTAAAGAGGGATTTTAATATTTTTGATGTTTATAGAAAAATTCATCCACACCAAAAAGCTTACACCTGGAGTAGAGGCAACATAGCCACACGTATTGATAGATTTTATTTGTCGAATGTTTTGAGTACTTCTGTGTCATTAACTGATATAGTACATGTTTCTTTCTCTGATCATTCTGGTGTATATTTTGATGTATCATTGGAGGGCGTAATTACTTGGGGGCCTGGTTACTGGAAATGTAACGTGTCGGTGTTTGAAAATTCAAACTTTGAAGGCAGAATTGAAGGAATTTTTTCTGAATTATTCGATAACATTGAACAGTCATGTATGGTAGACCAATGGGATAACTTTAAAATTAGGGCGAAACATGAAATTAAACAATTTTCCATTGAGAAAGCCAGGTCTTCCAGGGAAAAACTGAATGAACTCAATTCTGAACTGAATAGATTGAAAGCTGATCCTGTGTTAAATGTGGTTGAAATTGGGGAGGTGAAAGCTGCGATAAATGCTTTACAAGCTGAGTTTAATAAAGGGTCTATTATTAGAGCCAAGGCTGTGCACTTTCTAGAAAGTGAGAAACCATCGAGGTATTTCTTAAGACGTGAAAGTAATAGGGGGAAAAAGAAAATGATGAAATGTTTAAAATGTCACGAAAATGTCTCTGTAAGTCATAATTCACAATCAGATATATCTAGTTGTGTTCATGAGTATTACCAGAAATTATACACAAAACAACATACTGATTCTGCTATTCAAGATGAATTCATTGATGCCTTGCCTGAATTGAGTGAGGGTGACAGTTCTTTTTGTGAAGGCTTTATGTCAAAGGATGAGTTGTATGATGCTTTAAAAGACATGCCACGTTATAAATCGCCGGGGTCTGACGGTCTTCCAGCTGAATTTTATATGCACTACTGGTCCGTTATTGGTGATATTTACACGCAAGTTGTTAACCATTGTTTTAGAGAGGGTCGTATGAGTGGTAGTCAAAGAGCTGGAATTATAACTCTAATATGTAAAGATCCAAATAATTCAGAATTTGTGAAAAATTGGAGACCCATCAGCTTATTGAATTGTGATTATAAGATCTTATCTAAGGCTCTTTGCAATCGTCTTAAAAAAGTGATAGAAACGATTGTACATCAGAACCAAACTTGTGGTGTTCCTGGGAGATCAATTCTTGATAACCTCCATTTATTACGAAACACGTATGATTATGTAGTACAGAAGGACTTAATGGCTTGTTTTATAAATTTGGACCAGGAAAAAGCCTTTGACCGTGTTGATTGGTCATTTTTGTTTAGATGCTTGGAACAATATAAGTTTGGTCCTGATTTTCGCAAATGGGTGCGGCTGCTGTACACTGATATTTCTAGCAGTGTATTGGTAAATGGCCATTTAACTGATAGTTTTAATCTAACTAGAGGCGTCCGTCAAGGATGTGGTATTTCACCGTTGTTGTATATAATGACTTTGGAACCTTTTATCACTGCTATTAGGAACTGTCAAGCTATTAAGGGTATTCAAATTCCAGGGACAAATAAACAAGTTAAAGACACAGCCTTTGCTGATGACGTAACCGTTATTGTGTCGAGTGTAGAATCTGTTCCCCATGTAGCTAGGCTGGGGGATAGATATGAACTGGCTTCTGGGGCCAGACTTAATGTAGACAAGAGTTCAGCTTTGCCTATTGGGAAATGGAATGAAACTAATGCACCTGTCCCTGGTTTTAAAGTTGTAAATAACGCCAAGATATGTGGTGTTTATTTTGGTGAGAATGATATTGATTTGAACTGCAATCATGTGATCAATAAGGTTCAAAAGAATGTTTCATGTTGGTCAGGAAGGTATCTGACCTTGAGAGGTAGAGGTATTCTAATCAATACGGTCGCATTAGCTGTATTATGGTACACCGTACAATGTGTATTACTCTCAAAACAATGTGTTACAAAGTCTGTTCAAACTGTTTTTAAATTTTTGTGGGACGGGAAGCCTGAGGGCATAAAGAGAGAAGTGTTGTATAATAAGTATAACGAAGGGGGATTGAATATTCAAAATGTTGAGTGTAAAATGAAAACTTTTGCTGTGAGACATATTCTGCGATTAATTTATGACACTAAAGCTCAATGGAAATATTTTGCAATTTACTGGTTGGGTATTCCCCTGAGAAGTATACGTCCAGAATTTAGCAGAAATAATATCCCTCATAGTATGAAAGTTTCACCCTTTTACCAGTTTGCCTTGAATGCATGGAGAGAGTTCTATAACGGGCAATCTCTACCCCCGGTTATATATAATAGTAGATTCATATATAATATGTTTATTAGCAAAGTAGTTCTTGTACCACGAGCCATGTCGAGTTCGCCGACATTGGATTGGTCTATTATTTGGAGAAGAGTGTTTCACTGTTTTCTTGATAATAACTTGGTTAATTTTTCTTTTAAATTGGTGCACGGTATTTTACCCGTAAAAGAAAGATTACTTAGATTTAATATTTGTACGGATGATGTTTGTGTTTTTTGTCCCCTTTCTGAAACACGAGAACATTTGTTTATTGAATGTAATATGATAAAACATGTTTTTCTGTACTTTGAAAGATTACTTTTGCAATATGGTGGGTTTGCACCTAATATGTGCGAGAAGCATTTGATACATAAGCTTTTTGGTGTAACAATGTCTAAATCGGAGAATGCTATGTATGTGTATCTAATTACAGTTTTTCAGTTTAGTGTGTGGTGTGCACGGAATGAAATGATTTTTCAAAATCAGATGGTATCCAAGATTTCTATCATTAACAAAGTGAAAGCTTGTATTAAGTCAAGGGCTGAGGTTGATTATATTCGTATGAGAAAATCGGAATTTAAGAAAACTTGGTGTCAAAATCATGCCATTTGTGTAATACAGAATTCAAAGATTTGTTTCCTAATTTGAAAGAATATTATGATCCCCTTTTAAGGTGTTTTTGTGATATTGATTATTGACTTGGTAATTCAGCCCGATCAATGCTGTGATATAACTACTTTTATACAAGGCTGAAGAGAATGTACATATTACTGTGAATAAATTATTTTTTCATTTCAAAAGAAAAAAAAACACGCAGAAGGTCGCGAGTTCGATCCTCGCCGGAACCTGAAGTAATAATTTTCAAAACTTTGAAAACTAATGACAAATACCATCAAGTTTCACAAATTTATTATTCACGCATGGATCCACGATGTCATATATCATGTTATCAGATAAATCTGAACGGAGCCACGATGTCATATATCATATTATCAGATAAACCAGAATGGTAAGCAATTCCTTTTCCGAAAGGCCAGACACACTTGGCGCATGTTCGCGTTTCGGCGGGAAACTCTTTGAAAACCAATCACAAATACCATAAAGCTTTGACAAGTGTCAGAAATGTATTCTTCATGTATGGGTCCACAATGGCTGTGAGCTTAATCAGCGTTGGTGAGCAATTCCTTTTCGAAAGGCCCGACACGCTTGACACATGTTCGCGTTTCGGCGGGAAACTCTGCGAGAACTAATCACAATTACCATAAATCTTCGACAAGTTTCACAAATTTATTCTTCGCGCATGGAGCCCCAAGCGTTTTGAGAATACTCAGGGTTATCCCGATCGGGCGAGAATGGTGAACAATTCCCATTCGAAAGGCCCGACACGTTTCGCGCATGTTCTCGTTTCGACGGGAAAGTCTTTGAAAACTAATCATAAAGCTTCGACAAGTTTCACAGATTTATTTTTCATGCATGGAGCCACAATGGCTGTGT
>JAVTVY010031445.1:0-134638 GCA_036873755.1 Hanleya hanleyi
CTGAATGGCTTCTGAGTTGTATTGACATGAAACCTACCGTTTCTTGTTCGGATCCACCTATTACTGGAAATCCTTCTAAATGCTTGTCTTTCCAGTCCGTCTCGGCGTCTTCTTCTGTCATTGAGAGCCGATCCGTCAGCTGGTGATAATATAAGGTTATTATTCAATGTTCAATCCATTATCGATTTTTTTTTATCGTACGAGTCCACGTTGTGTTTCAAATCCTTCTTGGAGTCCAACACGGATTTTCAACACAACGCGAACGAGAATTAAAATCATATTGAATTTAATATAACCTCAGTCTATTTCAGGCAGAAAGACATGTGACCTCGCTTTAAATGATAGTGATGTACAGGACATTGATATCGACCGTTATTAAGTATTTAGGTCTCAAGATAAACCTTCTCAGTTAGCTGTCGATGGAGCGAGGTGGAGTGGGACGGGGTGTGGATTCTTGGCAAATTCCATTACAACCTTATAACTTTGAAAAGGTTCAAGTGTTGATAATACAATTCAATAAATAATATACGGTGTATTATTGTATCAGTATGCTTTTGTGTATTATTGTAGTGATCACCCTCATAAAATGTCCGAGTTCCCATTACATTAAATAAATTATTTATTAATCAAACTATTATCATTATAATAACCAGAATATAATGTGATAACTTACGATTTTCATTTTCAGGTTTGCGGCGTGTTGTCTGGCTATCTCACACATGGCGATAATATCAGATATAATCAGATTCACTTCGTACGGGGAGTCGGTGGACAGATTCGGACTGGATGGGGGGCTTCCTCCCCCACACGGGTTGGTCCATCTGGAGGTCTCGATGGGCGCCGCGGATAATAACGAACTGCAGGCGAAGGCTACTAGGCTACTTGCTATGGTATGTGCTACTGAAAATGAAACAATAATTAAATAATGAAAGAACCCAACTATAAAAAATGGTGCCGAGTCGAATTCAACCAAAGGCGGCGGATTCAGGATTCAGCATATATTACCAATATAGTCCAACATACAACCGACAACAATCGGCTATAGATTATTCCTACATTTATCGAACCTACAATGATTTTCGGTACCTCGCTTAAAACAAACCTGGTTGAACTTCACCCAAATATCAGTCCTTTTTCAGCTTGACTAAATCTCCAGCAAACCGGAGCGAAAATCAACTCGTTTTCTACAACTTTTGTGGGTCAGTCCTCATTGTCCATTACTTAACTGTTAAAACCAAGTATCTGTCAAGCTATTATACCATTATAATAAAAGCGAGATACAAATCAACACGAATCCTGTTTCATAAAATTTCGCTATAATTGCCGACATTATGTTGGGTAACAACGTTGATGCTCTCATGGCAATTAGTTGGTGGAAAGAATCTAGGAATAATGGGGAGCTGTACTATGATTGTCTCATTGTATACCGGGGTTACTCCAATGTTACTTACCATTTGACAGGACGTAGCGATTGTGGTATTACAAGTAATAGAAATATTGCCCTGCAGCGATTGTCACAAGTTTATTTCATTCTGGCTGAATATAATATACTGGCCAAAAATAAGTGGAAAACTTAAACTAACAGTAGCGTACTGGCATTCATTTTCGAAAGTCCATGGAAATATACTCTATAGAAATTATACTGACGATTAGATGATTTGATTCCGTCGTTAGTCTACTGAATATTGGATACAAAAAAGAAACTAAATACTCAGTGGATCTATTCTTACCGGTCATTATGCTAATCTCAGAGCTCAAGGTACTTGTAGTGTAGTTATATCGTAATACGTTGACTTCTGATTGAGTCCAGATGATTTACAGTCATTGAGACAATGCATGGCAGGTTTATAGTCATTATCTGCCTACGTTTGGAAAATTATTCTTTAGCAATTATTTATTATTAAATATTTCCGATAGATGTATTTTCGCTCTAAAGATCGAAATTTTTCTTAATCGAAAATACTTCCTTATGGTTTAAGGAGGACTTACATATCAGTGTAACTTCGACGATATATTTGTTCGCCCTCGATTGATTTCAATATGAGGAACTAATTTCCTTTCTCTTCACGTGTAACGTCTATAGGAAATTTCACATACCACATATTTGAGCCTTGTTTTCTCCAATAATTTTCTTTCGCTAGGAATATTTTCTAATTACAATAGCTCGAAATTCCGATTAAAGGATTTTTAACATAGTTTCGTAAGTAGGTGATGAAGAATTGCTGTGTTCAAGAAATACCCTTCACGTATATGTGATATTATACTCTTAGTGATAAAATGAAACACAATCCAACTTTCCTGAGAGTAGAAATCTTTATAAAGAGAGTTTTATTTCTTTCAATTCCAGAGTATCTATAATCTAAATCAGGTTTATCTACTTCAGTAATCTGTTATAAAGCTTGGCCCGGACATCCGCTTGAGATAATTCCGTGTATAACTCCTATTTTGTACATAGCATAATAACCCTACCTGGCCGGAGAGGGGTGGCGAAATGCCCCCCCCCCCCTACCAAACTTTCTGCGCTACCTACGGAACGACACAAAATGGAGAGCTGAAACTCCTTGACTTTATAGTTTGTCAAATTTGGGTCATTTTGAGCCTATTTGCATAACCCCCGAGCAGCGGATCATGGGTAAATTCAAGATGGCGGTCACGTGGGGTACAAGAAATGTGATGTTTTTGTCATATTTCTTCAAAATTTCTGCTTTTCCATGATGAAAAGTGGGCAAAAACTATTTTATTTCACACCACATTAATATTGATCAATTTACCATGCAGTTTTTGCGGAGAAATTGCATAAATAAAAAAAATCATCCGACCGAAAAAATCGACCAAAAAATGCCGTTTTTGAAAATGACGTCACTGTGAGGTCATGAAAGCGGCCATCTTGGATTTTTCCCATTTCCTGGTAGAGCTTGATCCAAGGGTATAATGTGGTAAGTTTCAGCCCCCTAGCTCAAGGGGTAAGGAAATAATTAGGGGGGCCATTTCGTCCGCCCCCCCCCCGAGACATACGTCCCAAAAAGGCACAGACCAGATAGGGTTAAAAACAACAGATTTCAACTGATTCTAATTGATTAACTTTCCTTGAGGAATAACAGAGCAGATTGCTTCTATATCAGAAATAGTGTAAATCATTTCTGTATTACATGCTATTTTGTGCAAACTTTTATAATAATTCCAAGAATAGATGATTTAGAGATGAGGAGGATATTTTAAAAGCGGATAGACTTTGCTAGAGAAATGAAGGATATTTTCACGACTGGTAACGAAAAATATGCATGACTGAATATTTACAGCTGACATCCAAATTCAGAGATTGTAATGCGCCGGAACACAATCGATCGATCGTTCGGTATATGACCCATCATGAAAAACTTGATCCAATAAACATAGCAGTAATGTTAATTCGACAAGAGTATTTGGGTTAAACTTGTGTAAACTACTACATGTACGCCCGCACTAATATACAGGGTCTATTTATTTGACTAGTTTTACATGAGAAACAAGTGAAACTGTTCGTGACATGCTGAGCCGTTTTTAAAATTTATTAACGAGAACGTTTAGGTTGCCATGATCTCGTGTAGCTTTAAACGTGGAAGTTAGTCTCAAAAGAGTTTTCTCGTTCAATCATCTGCTGGTCCACACACCCAGTATATCGAAACGTCCATTGTAGCTTTAACCCTACAATGAGCGAGACGAAAGTGATAACTTCGGAAAGAATAATTGACGGTTATCGTCTCTTGAATGGGAAGTAAAACAGAGGTGACGAAGAGATAGTGTCAAATATAACAACGCAGTGACGAACATTCAAATCTACTGTGTTGTGAAATTGTTACACTTTTTGAGCACAGGGTTTCAAAATTCTATTTTCTGAACGATCGTTTGACGAGAAGCTTAACTACGTTTTACTGTTTACGGACGAACTCTGGAATGAAAAATGAAGTATATAGTTATCGGTTATATACGATTCAGCATGGGGAGATCTACTTGTGCTGTATTTCCTTCAAATACATTAATATATATGGTGCATGAAAATAGGAGCAAGCGTCAAACCTGAACATATAAGTCTTGCAAAATCAACAACTTTCAACAGGTTCTCATAGCTGTAATGCACATTTTTACTTGGTTCTTCATGAGGCATGTACTTACATCAAATACTGTCACGAGAAACTTCGTGAAAGACGATAACATCAACAATGAATCGATAAGAGGATTGTTTCACAATGTAAATGATATGAGCATAGAACCAAATGAAACCATAAATAATTTATTGCTCCATCAAAGAAAGAACACGAAAGAACTAAATCACACGTAGATTATCAAATAAGTCTCGACTTAAACTGCTCCTTAACGGAATAGTTCCACACCTTCATTGGAGGTTACTTGGAAAATATAGATTTAATCTTTCCCACAAGACTAGATAGTTCTGACAAACATATTGAGAAATTTATGACGTACGGAAGTCATTATTATTTGTTGGTTTCGGATAATTGTATGTAAATAGTAATAGGAACCATATATTTGTCTATATACTTGACTTTTTCTAAATTTAATAATGCGCATAAATTTTATTTCACACATTTGTTTTATTAACGACACATCTATTTTGACAATTTAGGGTCGTCAAGTGCACATTGGCCCACAATAGGATATCCGTGCTAAGCACAGAGGTTTATTACTACCTGGACCAGAACATTTGAAATATTTAATCGCGTTCGGCTCAATTTGCCAGGTATGCTAAGTATCCATGGGCTGTTACAGCGTTTCGGTTTCAGTAACACAACATCACAAGTTCCTTGTAGCCTGTAGCCATCCGTTCTCCATAGAGAAGGTCCGCGTGCATAATTGTAACTCTTCATTCACAATAACACAGAATTATAAGCAGGTACTGTATTTATTCAAACGATACACATAGATTCTTGCAAGACAGAACTGTTAGTCCAGTTCGGATATGTGAAGGAACTGTTCTCTTTATGATAAAAACATGAAACTGCAAAACTAGACTCCATGGTTCTGGGATCATATTGAGTATGGAGACATTCTATAGTCGCCCTATGTCGGTCGTATCCGCCATTTTCAAACATGGCCACCATGGAATTTCTTGGCCATGGTGATTTTTCAATGCTACCTGCCTTCGCTAAATCGACCACAAGAGTTACAATTATGACATATAAATTGATCTCCAATACACCCTTTGAACCATAGGGGTCATTATCACCCTATTCGACCTGAGTGGTGGAGATGTATGTTGACCCCTGTCAACTTTTTCCACCTTATCTTTTGAACGGGAAGACGAGAGAAGTGAATCCTTCTGATTTTTAACACAATTTGAGTAAAAAAGAATATTGGCATGATGGAAAAGTCACATTTTCGCTCTCTTCTCTCACATTCTTTTTACATTTTCTTTCCTTAAACGACACAAAGATACATTGTTTTGCTAAATCTCATTTTCTCTATTTTATTAATAATTTTATTTTCGTTAGAAAATGAAAACTGATATAAAAATCCAAACTTGGGTAGAAAAGTAGCCAGTTTCGCTTTTGTGCAGATGGCGTCACTGTGACGTCATTCTAGTGAACATATTTTACCATTGACATTCTCTTAAAGTACGCGATTAAAATAAATAGTGTCATATATTTCAAACCACTAGCTTCCGGGTTAATGGAAATATTCTGAGATGGAGGAAGGGGGAAAAAGTTCAGGAAGAGGTAAAGATTTGTACGTTTATTCGCATCACCCTAACATTCGGGAGTGAGTGGTAGGATTTGACGTCGTTTCCAACCGGGCATTTTGCCTCTTTATGTCGTAGACATTTTTGGAGATCAAAATACACATTTAGTTTGTCAAAATGCAGATTCACAGTAACATTATTACCAGGCTACTTTTAAGTCGCTTTGTTTGAGATACGATAAATAAACGCAAGATATAAAGGTGGTGGAAAAGATACCGACGTACTGACAAAAAGTCATATGGCCCAACATGCCAATATTTTGCCTGCATTTCTAAAATATCACAAGAACAAAAACTGATCTCTGTGATAAATCGTATCTCAGCCACGATTGTGTGTGTCCACACGACCCCTAACACCGGTCTGAACGGTATTAGATACAAATATTCAAGAATATTGATGTAACACAAGCGTCTAGTCCGTCATTCAATATTCAACCGTCGTCCATTACAGAATTTCCGCGTTCATAATCCAAAGGCCTATTCCATATAACACAACAAGCATTAGTATAAAATAAAAAAAAACACACACAAAAAATAACAACAAAACTATCATAGTATACATAAACATAGGCTAGTTTCATGCAAGAGCGAAGCGGTCAAGAGATTTCAGTGATGCCGGCAATAGATTATGATGTTCCAAAAATATCAAATCCGTATCCCTAGTCAGTAATCTTTAAATATCCATATGATTTTCGTTGTAAAGTTGTTATCTGGAGAGTGACGTGTCTCAGTCACGCTTTGATTGTTACTGTTCATGTATGAATATCTTGAAGATCTAGAAGTGCCTGGGTTCATATGACACCTAGCCCTGGGTTAAGCGGATTTAGACACAAGATACGAAGAGAGAGAGAGAGAGAGAGAGAGAGAGAGAGAGAGAGAGAGAATTAAGGTTTAACGTGGCGTTCAGCAATATTTCAGCTATATAGCGACGATCTAGGAGACTAACGCTATGGATATTGCACGCTACGCTCGTATTTTGTTATCAGCATGCGATATGCATCGCCAGATTTGAGAAACCTTGAGTGGAGGCGCTTAGTGATATAGCCTTGATGGAACGCGGTGAACTACGTGAAGGGTAGATAGACGGAACGGCTATAATATTTGTAGAGTGTAAATTCTTATTCAGAACGTATATCTATGAAGTCCGACGTAAAGCCTTTCATTCTCCACCATATTAAACACAATCTACTGTCTCACTCATTTGTGAAGAGGGACGAAACGTCCCAGCCATGACGTCACAGCCATGCCCCATCAAATATTTCGTTAACCTTATCTCGCGTGGGGTTGCGTATCCTGTCCCTCCACCAAAATATTCAGCGTACCTTTGGAATGAAGAAAACAGGAGAGCTGAAACTTTCTGATTTATCCATGAATCTTACTGGCGTCATTTTGAGACTTATCTGCAAAGGATAATGTGGAAATTCAAAATGGCAGCCGCGAGGTGTCCTCAGAAAGTCGTCTTTTTCGTTTTTTTCTTTCCATTTTCTTACCTAAATGTCACGAAAGTAATTTATTTGGCAAAAACTAATTATTCTCTGTCATATTCATTAGTGTTTGAGAGAAAGTATGGAAAACTAAAAATAATAGGAATATCGGCCCTCCAAAATTGGCGAAAGATGGCTTCCGAGAAAATTATGTCAATGTGCCCATCTGGGATTTTGTTTTACATTTTTTGTAGAGTTTGACCCAGATATATAGCATATATGGTATGACCCCAAGGCTGGGCCAGGCCCTAAATTCCTCAAGTCAGGTAGGATACCATGGGGTTAGGGGCTGAAATTCTCCACACTATATATTTGGGACGTGGATCACGAGATTGGCTGCAGAAATGACGTCAGTGATGTTCACTCCCGCAGGGCAATTTTCAGCCTGTTTCCGACTGAATTTGTTTGTTTTTTTCATTTTTTTTTTAAATGATATCGATAAAACGGAGAAAAAATAGTGAGAAAATACAAAACAATGTCCACCAACTTAGAGTTGCTCATAATCCTCTGCAGGATTAAGCAAATAGTATCAAATTACCAAAGAAGATTTACGAAAAATTCAGAAATGTTCAGGTCCTGCCCGTTCCGGGCTTGCTGTGAAAAGTTTGGATTGAGGATTTGCTTTAGTATCATACTCAATGTTATTTTACCCATATATGGTGACAGCCACTTAATGATGGAGGAAGCTTGAGGACCCAGAAGCAACGTCCATCGGCAAGTAACACAAGCAAGCTTGCCCCAGTGGGGCACTAACTGGTGCCGATTCAGCGGTGTGGGGCTGGCGGTCACCATGCATTGAAGCGCATTAACCACTCGGTCGCCGATGACAAGTTTTGCAGGTAGTTAGGAAGCATACATATACAGTCTAGATAGGATGAAAGTCAACCGATAGGATTGGCGTTCATAAAATTCATCGAGGGTGAACTTTAAGTTCATTTTCGCGATCCGCAGCGTGAATACATGAGGAGTATGTTTGTAGCATTAAACTGTAAATCAGCGTAGATTTTGCTGCTGACATCGGAAATCTTGTTTGATGCTTTTATCACAAAATGCACACTTTTCTCATATTTCAATTATTAATATGTTTTGGTGACTTTTACATCTAGTTAGACATGTTTCCCGGGCTTGATTGTCTTGGTTGAGATGATTTGGAAAATACTATCCCCGTTGTTGCACTGAAACTGTATATTCCTAACATACGCTGGTCCATATTTCTATGGATTAGATTATCAACCAGCTAATTTTATGTATATTTTATGTATACAAGACCGAATGCATGTGCATATGAATTGAACTACAGTGCCTAATCTAACAGCCAGCTTAGCACATGACGTTCTACATTGGCATAATGCATATATATATAATATATGCATAGTATAGTATGTGCTTGTCGTGGCTCCTTTGATTATGGGTTTCTCGTAGCTTCGAAACATATGCATACAAAGTACGCGTGAGCTGCAACTAAATTGATGTGAACGTGACTGGTAAATGCAGTAGATTCATGATATTCATACGAACAAGTACACCTATAGCGTGAATTAGTACTCATATACTCCCAAATCTAACGTTTATCAAGTCAGTTTACCAATGTCTGTATGAAAGAGAGAGTATGAACTAAGTCAAGCCATGAACGATCACGCTATCAAATGCAATGCATGACATACAATGTGCACAGGTTTTACTCTCGGACAAACACGTTACAATACAAGATATCAGCTGTGATCTTTCTCTTCAATAACATATGGGCGTTAAGATTTCAAAGACAAATTTCGTCCGTAACCCTATAGTGCGAATATAATATAGCCCGAGTATAATTCTTTCTAGCAGCATGACATAGGCGGATAGTGCGTTCGAATAGTACGGTAATGGACACTATCAATTTACACATTGAAATAAATGGACATACTATACGTATTGTATTGTACGAGTTTTCGACCTTCATACTGGGCCAGATATACTCAATTCTTCCATTAGTTTGATAAAGGCTCTGACATACGCGTCGAAAGATCGTCCATATCATGTCGTCAACATTAAAAGTCCCTGAGATTATAGTCTGTTATTATTAAAGCTGCCACATATGAGTCTAAAACATTATATCAAACATTATGATAGCAAACTAAATATATACCCACTGATCTTGAATGAATAATTATGTGAACTAATATCGTAATAAATATACTGAAACGTCGCTTTCGATGAAAAAATACAGACAGATCTAGATGACTAGCGCAAAATGATTTGAAATAAAGACACCACTGTGCTTATCAATTCAGGAAATAAATTGGTACTCCACATGCACTAGTATCATGTCGTCATTAAAAAGCCGATCTTTGGATGATGCTGAGTGTTTCAATAGTTCGAAAATTATGCTAATGGTCGAATTACTACTGTTTCTAAGGCACCATAATGCTTTTTGAAAATGTGACACTCGTGACATAGAAGACGTTTGGAATATTGATATATCTTTGGTATGGATTAACCAAGCAAAAGTGCATCTAGTCTAGTTATTTTTTACATATGTTTCTTCTGAAATACTTAAGTATTCCTCGAATGCTATAGTTTAAATCATATATTACAGATTAATATAATCTACTAAGCTTTCTCTGTAGAGAAAATTTCACAGAGAAAAATGTCTGGAAGTAGGCCTAGAACCCGAGCCAATGGTGTTGTACGGAGTACTCCCTGTGACGGAGTGATGAACAAATGAGTCTTTCAGATAAGTATCCGTTTTGTTTGCCTTCATCCCAGACCGGCCCTCAGCCCACAGGTGGTGTTCTGTCACATATCATCGTATGGCATCGATTAACATTGATACCGATACCTCTTTTCTCATGGACATATTTCCCTGAGATCCTCTGTCTGAATTAGCACGGTTATGCATATCGGAAAAGCGAAAGGAAAATCTAGCGCCCCCGGATTATACTATAATATACAACCCTAAAAAATTGTCATACATCAAATAAAATCATTGATCCCATCTCTGGTCTTGATACACCCTTGTTGAATCATGAAATCCGAATCATTGTTGAATCATTGCCATCTAAAAGGTTTGACGAAGCAAGAGTTATCAGCCAAATTTTCACGAACCCGGCAATGTTACCACGTTCTAGTCAAAGTTTACCGGTTGGAAACTCTCCTCTTGCTAGTCCGATCTCTTTTCAGTTTCCTTTTTTCTCTTCCTCATAGTCTGTCTTTGCAGATTCCTTTAAGGCCTCGATGTCTCTTGAAATGACATAATCACGCATAAACCGGATTGGGCTGTGAGTGATATGCCGATCTTCGTCTCGCATGACGTCACGAGTGGCATACGACTCTATAGCAATACCTTGTCCGTATATCCCACTCTCCAGGTAGCACAGGGTGTTATATACAGCTTCTTCCACTCTCGAGATGTCCTGTATATATTCTCCAGATTGACAGTCAATCTCATCATCGGCCAATTGTTCCAAGAACACGGCCATCCTCGAAATTCTCTCGTAATCCCGTAGAAATATTTCTCCAACCTTCAACGAAAACATATACATTGCACTTGTCGATGAGAAGTTTATTTGAATTGACGGTGATTCAACCTTGATAGATACCAGTTGATGATCTGAATTTTATTGAAATACTCCTTTGATGGACCATATTCTACCTCAGTTACAGGGATTCAAACTTGATAGATACCCCTTGATGCTCTGGATTTTAAGTTTTCAAATTTCAAGTACACTGATTGAAAACTAGAGAATTTAGAACTGTTAACCCTTTCTATCCCTTCGTAGCCAATTGGCACATCAGCCTTTAAGCCTGGATTATTTTCCTAAAGTTTGGTTCAATGTGAAAGATTTGTT
Organism: Hanleya hanleyi; assembly: GCA_036873755.1. Taxonomy (NCBI): domain Eukaryota; kingdom Metazoa; phylum Mollusca; class Polyplacophora; order Lepidopleurida; family Hanleyidae; genus Hanleya; species Hanleya hanleyi. The sequence goes on from JAVTVY010031445.1 coordinate 11,048, forward strand.
GTTAGGCCCTAATTTTATATCAACCTGTAGCTGCTGAACAAGTCCTTAACTTCCGAAACAGTTTTAGGTAAACATTTTCAATCAACCCAAAATGGCTGCCCCCAGCAAGTAATCACATGTGAAAAGTGTCCTGAGATTTTATGATGAGATATCGTTCTATTTTATTTATTTAGCGAAATTGCTTACGCATATTTCGAAATAGTCGTACTATCTACAAGATAAACATCTAACAAGTTAAAATTCGCATAATCGGAAGTGTATAAAAAAATATAAAGTAGTGTGAAAATTGTGTTGCCATTTGGCAACATTGGGTTATAATTGCAGCTTCGCGTGTGTGACAAATGGCAACATTGGGTTAATCCAATAACATTATTGAGACGTTTTACCATACTGTTGTATTCATTCACAGAATAAATTCTTTTTAGGGATTATTAACCTTTTCTATCCTTAGTAATAAAATACCTGCTCGAAAATTCTTAGTCTTGTGAGATCAAGTTAAATCCTCAAGATAAATGTGAACAAAAAGTCTTTTTTCTTTATTTCGGCCTGCTAGGTTAGTCTTTATTATGTAGCCAAATGGCAACATTGGGATAATGTGGATGTAGCTAAATCAATTAAAATTACCAATTTTTAAATAAAACTGAATGAAACACATTGTTACCATAGTTAAACAATGTGCTAATTACTTTTTTTTATATTTTACAGCTATGGTAACAACGATTTACATTGTTTCGCTCAAAAAATATCAATTTTGAATTGATGTAGCTACATCCACATCATCCCAATGCTGCCATTTTTTTTTTCATATTTATTCTGAAGTTTGCTCTTTATGTTACAATACTTAGAATTTTTGAGCAGGTATTCGTTACTTGGGATAGAAAGGGTTAATATTATGTATGTTATGGAAAAACATTATATATTGGCGACATCAGCACATAGAATATAACATACCTACATAGAAGGAAATAGCTTTACTCTCCAAATGGAACGAAATACCAATACTGTCCAAACTGAACTGCTTCATAAACATGGATTTCTGAACTTGATATCAAATTACTAGCTTAAAGGTTTGAAATTTAAGAACTTATATAGCAGATACAGTTTCCTCATTCATTATTGCAAGGAATTTGTGTATTAGATTTTCAAATTTCCATTTGGTTGAAAATTAGAGAAGTTCTGTTTTATTTTCCACTGTTTCATAACATAAATGTAAATCTGGATTAAATATTATGTTCAAATTTCAAGATGATTGGACTAGATATAGAGCAGTTTATTTTTCAATATTCTACATGTACGCTCAGAACTTGGTGATGGCTTTGAGAGGGAGTGTTACCATTATTCAGTTCCATTAAAGATGATGATGGGGGACGAAGCTGGAAATTTTTTGCAGGTAGATTATTTTAACGCTTTGATAGCTAGGGACGTACATGTATCACTTAAGTGAACACTCATTTTTGCAGAGATCACGTGCACACACTCTCGTTCATTGTGCAAATTAACATGATATATCCTCCTCAATATATCGGGTATTCCGATGATGGAATGTTGGCATAATCCAATTAAGGTAATCTTGCCATGTTTGCATTTAGAAGATCATGTTATTTTTCACTATAGTTAACTTTTTGCAGACAAATGCCCACCATAACTGATAACTTCTGTAGGTTTATAACTTTTTTATAACTTCTGTAAATCAGTCCCCTGACTGCCAAACAAAATATACCATGCTGCTGAAATAGTAACTTGAACTGATGTACATATAACTCTTCTCTTCTTACATGTATCAATGAGACAACAAAACTAAGAGACACAGCTCATTTTTTGAAACTTGTAACATACACCGACATGGAAGAGGCCAGAATATAAACATTGATCCAGTAGTGAGCCAACAATAATCACAAATATGAACTCTGCTATCTTAAAAGTTTGATGTTCCAAAATAGTCGTCAACTTGACTCGATTATTCAAACTGTTTTTTTTTTAACTTGACTCAATGATCCAGTGAATAACAACACTGGGAATCTTGACTATCTTGGCTCATTTTGTTGGCTCAGTGAGACACTATTGACTCACTACTGGATCAAAGTCTCATCAAGGCAGATTACACAAAAAATATTATCAAATATTCGGACTCTGCTACATGGCTAACCAATTGCTCATGTGTGGCTCATTCATTGCATAAGCTACAAAACATTGGATCAAACTGGATCAAATTATTTGTAGTATGGGCGGTGTGCAATGAGAATGTAGATGATGTAGGAGAGATTTGGTAGATCAACACTGTTAACATCTGGATACCGAATATTCCGGAATATATACGATATAAGCACTGTTGTGATTACCAATGTCTCTCGTGAAACACAATGGCTACGGCTCAATAAGCAGTGCATCAGACTACAGTGGCCACTGAATCCGGGGCTAAAAGTCAACGTGGTTTGGCTTTCCTATCAATGACTACCGATTAGTATTCTTTCATAGACAAAAAATCCAAATATTTTCCCTGATGAATACTTCAGATTGATCTTAAGTATACGTCATGGCATGAAAAGGTTACAGCAAGAATGTAGCTTAGTTAAGTCCGTAAGAGTAACAACATACATACATACATACATACACACACACACACATACATACATACATACATACATACATACATAAAGTTGAACAAAGGTGCTCCCATCTTATTGGGATTAATAGTACTCTCATATTTTGCTATATAACAAAATCTTGATTCCTTAAACAACCCCAATGCTTTTTCACGTAACTCCAGCCTTAGTTAGTATTACATGGACCTACCGTCTCTTTTTCGGATCCAGCTATTTCAGGAAATCCTTCCAAATGTTTGTCCTTCAGGTGATTCTCGGCGTCTTCTTCTGTCATTGTGAGACGACCAGTCAGCTATTGACACAAGATTGATAACAGAAATACCGAGGAAAATAGCAGAATTTAATTCCCAAAATAATATTACTTAGTCTACAACACGTGACGCTCAAGTGGTATGTGTCCACAATGGAGTTTCTGACTAAGGTTTGTTGTTGATGCTATATCTGGGCGACTAACGTAAGCGGCAGTCTATTTGAGGTTTAATGTCATGTGACCTCGCCGTAAAACGTTGCAATATTTATGAAATACTATAATGCTCCAATGATTTATGATATGATATTGGCTGGTATGACAGCTTGTCATGTCGTAAGGCATTTCGGGTCTCAAGATAAAACGTAAATAGAGTTAACTGTTTTTTTTAGAAACTCCATTACAAACACAACTCTGATCAAGCGTCTGTTTTCGTTCATAATGATATTTAGTAAATAATCTACGATGGATTACGTTATTAGTATGCCATTGTGTATTATTGAGGTATTATTTATCATCTTGCCCCGCCAAATTATCTATCTCCATTTTATCCAATAATTTATTCATCAAACAAAGCATTATAATAATCGAACATACTTACGATTTTCCCCTACAGGTTTACGGCGTGTTGCCTGGCTATCTCACACATAGCGATGATATCAGATATAATCAGATTTACTTCATACGGGGAGTCGGTGGGTAGAGTTGAATTAGAGGGAGGGGAGACAAAAATCGCTCCGACCGGGCTACCACACGGGTTCGTCCACCTGAAAGTCTCGACGGGCGCCATTGATACTAAAGAACTGCAGGCGAAGGCAACTAGACTACTTGCTATGGTGAGTGTTCCTGAAGACAAAAATGAAGCAAAATTTACATCATGCAGATAGCGAACTAAACGGAATGGTGGAAAGTGATATTCAAGCAAAGGCGTAAGATTCGTCATGTTTTACTACTAATTCATCACTGAATAAACAGCCATCGTTCATAGACTGCCCCTACATCGACCTCTCGTTAAAGGTTGAATAAAAGTAACTAAAATATCAATCAAATTTATTCAACTTATGTTTGTCTGGGATCAATTCCCATTGTCATTTAAAAGGGAGCATTCTACTCCATAAATCAAACATAGCTCCGTCCAAAATGTACTGTTGACGAAAGGAACAACAAGGGTTTTCAAATAATAGATAGCATACATGATGCGAAGGGAACCAAACAATCATATACATCTAGTTTAGTGCTTTGTCTGTAGTTTCCTCTGTTACTTTAGTGTTAAGTATCGTTCATGCTAAATTATGACACAAGAAAACGAAGAAATGCAATTTAGGAATGCTTTTCCAGGTAGCTATCGGTAAATAAACAGATTACAGATGCTATTCAAACTTTACCTGTCATTGCACAGAACGTAGAGATTGTGGTATTAAGATTAGTACAAATACTGCAGGGCTAGGTTGCTGTACAATGGATCCGCTTCGAAGTAACGTCGAAACTTTGGCCTGATGGAAGACGGCTTTTACAGTAAACGGTAGCACTTCCCACTACCATTATTCACAAAATCATTTACGTACAATGTCAAATATTTCCAGCATATTTATTTTCGTATAGCAATATCAGAATTCCTACGAGCAACTTCCTTACGAAAATCTGGAGGATTGTAAATAACGCGTCAACGCGTCATCTGTAGCCTTGACCAAGACATATTTCGGTACAACAAATTTCCTTTTCCCAAAACCAATACAATATATAATATATGGAAAATTATTTACAATATGTATTCATACTTTTTTAAAGATTCTTACCCGCATAAAGATAATAACCAGATAATGGAAATCTGAAAGTAACACGATGATTTTTTCGATGAAATTTTATTTTATTTGGTAATTAAGCATCCCGTGTGTATAAACAAATGACTGGACCACATGCTCTTACTTCAAAATTGTTCTCAAATATATAGTATTGCTCAACATGTCGAGCAAATATATATCGGTAAAATATATAACCGTAAGTCAGGTATGTATTATTAGCTGCCGGGTCAGCTTGCGTTATATTGTTTGACGTTACTAGTCCTCCATCATAAGTGTTGTCTTTTGACACGCAGCCTGGGTTCATCGAAATTTTCTATTTCAGAGTCGTGTCAACATGTTCCTTATTGCACTGCAAACACACCAATTCATGTATGTTCATCAGAGATACTGTAACGAGGAAATGTACACGTAGATTTTGTTGAGACGGAAGAAACATGTACACACACCTGAGTTTACCAGTTTCCGTGACAACCCTATCATCATCTACAGTATACTATTTGTATAAACAGTAGTTTATTGGTTCAAATTAAACTGTAGAACAAATTAATGTATTTCTGGAGAAATATTACCTGCAATAATATTTATTTCACGGGAAGTATCCCAACGAAGTTCCAAAATATATTTGAATCCTTCGCAGAAACAAAAATACCATGTTGTGAAAACATAATTTCTGTGGTTATGATTATCAGTTAATTTAAAATCAGTTATATTTAAGTTTTAAAAAGCACGTATGAGTAGATTTTTTTGTCGGAAAATAGTCATCCACAATTTTATTTATTATGATGATACATGTAGCTTATTCGCACCCCTAATTTCTAGGTTATAAAATATAAAATATCTAAGCCATAGAATGAAAATTCTAGGGAATGTCTCATTATTTCCTGGTCTTGATATGTCCTTCAAAGGGTAGATGAAAAATGGAATGTGGCCGAAGGCGGCTACGGAGTTTTATTTATGTGAGGTCAAGATGCTTGACGTAGAGTGTATGAATAATGCTCTAACATATGCCAGATTATACCATTGATAAGTATCGATTCATGATCAAGGTGAAGTTTCTGTCGTATGTGTATCCCAGTATATGCTACCGTTAAAATGTCAAATTATATCCATTTTCTCGGATGTGTAAAAGTTTTTCTCATTAGCAAACTGACCACCACCATCAATCAAATGCCTAATAATTTCCAGTCGATTGGTCAAATGAGAAAACTTTGGGAGCTATTGTCATTTGCAGAAAATCAGTCAAATCAAATGTGATTTATTTCACTTCTATATTATAATGATAAATTGGACGAATTTTATTGTATTTTGAGTGTGGAAGAGCAGATTAACTAACCATACAAGTTATTCTGGCTTCATCTCACCATGTACTACTTGAATAGTAGGAGACATCGTTAAAGGCCCGTTCCTTTTTGTTATAGAGATAAAGTTCTATATAGGATGCCATTGGGGCTATCTGTATTTTCCTTCAAATCCAGTCAATGCGTCATTTATATAGCGATTATCCACATCGCAAAGATCGTCTATACAATGTTTAGTGAATGAGAAGAAATGGGATTTGAAATTATCGGTTTTTGAAAGTGTCGCATTCATAAGAGAACAGATATGGGTTAACCAAAATAGGTGCCCAACTAGAGGGCGTTCCGATTTATTGTTCGTGGATCCATGGTTTAACCCGGTCTGTCATGGGTGATATGGAGTGAATCACAGCCTGGCGTGGATTGCATCAATATCTTTTCGATAACCCATAGGCTTGAGTGCTAAAACTTTGGGTCGAGCTCTATTGGAAAATGTAAAAAAAATCCAAGATTTCTTCATGACGATATCACAGAGACGTAATTTTCAAAAAAGACATTTTGAGGCGATTTTTTTCTGGCATATTTTTCTTTATGTATTTTTCCCCCAAGACTGCATGATAAATTAGTAAATAATAATCTGATGTGAAATAAAATGGCCTTTGTCCACTTTTCCTAGAAGAAAATCATGAATTTTGAATGAGAAATGAAGAGAATATCACTTTCGTAATACCCCACATGGTCACTTTGAATTTTTTCGTGATCCTCTGTATGGGGAGTTCACACTCACTAGAATTTTGATAGTCTACAAAGCCGGGGAGTATCAGCTCCTAAGGTTTTGTCGCCCTAGAGATTGGAACAAAGACACAACAAGGTGGGAGGAGGTAAACCAATTCGTTAACACTATGCCACTATCTATGGGTGTATCGGTGGCGAAGCGAAGAAATAAGCAGTAGGTTCGTTTGATTGGTTTCTGTGGAGTTTTCATGGGAGAAAATCAATCAAAAAGTAATATACTGTTTTAGACTCATACTTGGGTTCGTTGATTATAGAAATAGACAAACGTTTGAGCTGTACTCCACATAAACATATTTAATGCGCAAGTTTTCGACTCTTATGCCGGAGCCTTTAAATTCAACAGATCACTTGATAAAGGCTTCGGCGTGAGAGTCGAAAGCTTGTGCATTAAATATGTTTAGGTGGAGTACAGCTCAGAAGTTTGTCTATTTCTATGATAAAAAAAACTAGTTACTCCTGAGTGACCAAGACACGTCCATTCACTGCATGACTGGCGTAGCCAATACATGTAGACCGTTTACCCATGAACATGATGAATAACAGGGCTATAAATCCTGTACTAATGTACCTATTAAAAATCATCAGGGTTTATGTATATTCTGACTACGATTAATTAATTAATCTACCATGGACAATTCAAATGTTGTAACTGTAAATGCTAAAGTTTTATGCATTACTTAACCATTCAGAAAGTAATACCAATTTAACTAACGACAATTCTCAACAATACCGACCTCGTCGATCTGAAAATGGTTTTAGTGTTATATACGGTTCGAATTAGAGCGTCCTGCTAAATGGTAAAGAATAATAGTCCCCTAACCGAAATTGATGGTAATCATGTCCTGGATGTAGACTGCATTACAATTTCAATAAAATGCTGTCATTTTCAGGACGAAAATACTATCCCACTACTGGATTTTTCATAAATGGTCCAATAATAACAACGGAGAAATACAGTATACTGATATTTGTATTGCACAGCTAGCAATCATTTGCCCAATCTTAGAAAAATATATTAACTTCATAACACGATGTTTTATATTTATAGCAGTGGACATATTTTTTTGTAATTATGGGCCTCTATCTCTATGTTAAAACTAAATGTCTATGATTACCATTCGGTGCCATCTGTGTTTTATTATAATTAAACATTATAATTAATTTTTGCTTCCATTAACTTATTTCTTAATTTAATTTAGTTCGGATTCAGAATTTATTTTTCGGGAAATTGGTTCCAGTAATTACATAGTCTTGGTACCAATCGACCATATGTGGCCTTATAATTCATGCGCCTTTCTGACAGTGTTTAGTTCAGGAATTTAAATAAGACCGGTTATTATTTATTAAAGCACGCACGTTCATTCGACTGTCAGACCTGTGACCTGCAACTGTTTTTTTCCTAAACACGTTCATTTCGAATCCGCCAATATTTTTCAAAATGTATATATATTACAATTTGTTAATAGCGGAAGAAACACATGTAAAACACGAAGACATTTTTGGGGGATTGGGAACTGAAGGAAGTAGGGAGCGTATGAACGTGCACTACGTCAAAAAGAGATATTTACTATATATTTAGTATATTTGTAAATGTGTGCGAATACCACCCTCAAAAAATGTATGGTTTATGTATGGCAAATGTAGACAAAACCATTCACCATGCATAAACCATACATTTACAATACATTTGGGTGGTATTTACAAATATTTCCAAATATATTAAATATATGATAAATATAATGTTTTATGTAGTGGCGGCAGTACCACGGAAAGATAGATATTTGACAGTATAATTACTGATATCCTGGATTCGGAGAAGGTTTATTATGCGTTCCTATATTTTGTGATCAATGTAAAAGACTGCATATATAACATGTAAATTGTAATGCTTTATTTAATTTTATGAGGATTGTGCACAGCCACAAGGCTGGGAGAACCTAACCAATTATCATCGTGTTAACGAGTCATTTTTGTTTTTATGTTGCGTTTCATGTTGGCTTCTTCGTTCGATATTTTTTCTGTGATTTATGCCATATCCATTGTTATTCGAATTATAGCCTTCTTTTCAAATTTTCCTTGGGCCTCGAGGAAAACCCGATTTCTTTACAGTCATGGGTAATTTGCAGCATACGTCACGAAGCATTTGAATGAGGGTCACTGTAATAAATGAAGTGAGATTGAACATGAAAAGATGAGTAACAATAAAAGAACCCAATATTAAAATGAATGGAAGGTCCAAGCAGTAATACGGTATGACTAAATCGTGACCTCTACAGCCAGGTCAACCGAAAGTAGGTATGGCGGTCGGCTGAGAAAATTCCCTCCAGCTTTCACCTTCGGGAAGCTAATAATTCTGCACAAAATCAGTTTCAAGCAGAAAATATGATTTAGTTCATGCTGTAGCTTCTCAAATGTGGGTATACGGATTGCTTTCTGGCTTTTCAGTTTTACATTTCAGTATAACTTTGCTAATATATCTGACATTTGGCACATATAACTAAAGATATACCGTACTGAAATATCCCTACTAAATATGTACGGTTAGGAAAAACCAAAAACCACAAAAACTCTAATTGCACATATCTACAGTATAAAATTTGGGTGTATATTGTATATGAAACACAGTGTTTTGGAGCAGAATTACCAAGATGAAGTTTTAGTATTACACACGTAATTGCAAATAGGGATTTTTTCTATTAAATATCATACTTCCTTAAATGCGGTATACTTATTTAAGGTCAATATTTTATTAGTTCGTGAGTAATAATATTTTGAACGGTGCCATTGTTTAATATCTAAAATATGTATGTGAAGGGGTTCGACATTCACATGAAAAGCGATATTAAAAAGATGATTTATTATCTTAGAGTAAGCAAAATGTCAACTATATGGAATCCCGGAATAAATCTTTGAGGTTTAATGCTATGTTATGTTTTAGCCACGAGTTCCCCAGGGAGCCATATACATGAGAGATCATACAAATTTCCAAAATAATCGTTCCATGGATATATGCTATAAATACAGGTGTCAGGTGAAGCGCTGTGGTCCTTGAAAGGTTTATTCCCCGAGAATCAAATCAGCGCGTGGAAGGACAGCTGATCAATAAGATTCATCTTTCACGTTGATCTGCTTGACTTTGATGACGGTTCTACTCAAGCTATATGATTTATCTTTCATTATAATGACGGTGATACAGATCTCCTTCCTACATAATAATGTGTGAAAAACGAGATCAATTTGTAAGAACATTCGGAACCATAAAATAGCAATGGAAATCCCCGGTATTAGAGGACGAAATACCCGCGAGATGTTAGGTCTGGGCAAAATCGAGGTGAAAATTTCACGTACATTTCTTATCAAGTTTAGTGATAAATGTCATACAATGATAGCAAAGTGCGATTGTAGAGTGCAATATAATCTGCTTAAACCCGTGCTACGGTTCAATAGGTGCAATACAATATATTCATGGTGTTTATATGAACATCGCAGTCAAAGCGTGACATCGATACAATACTCAAGAAAAATACAACAAATCAAATCAGCGATACGACTGTGATAGAAGTGATTTTATTTGGTCATTAAAATTCTTGACCGTTTCTCTCTTGTCAGTTATATTATGCCTGTATTCAAACTGGTGCTAATGTTTATCTTATAAATTATGTCTTTTGATAATGGACACAATTAGCATGTGGTACGATTCTCTAGGTATCTCATTCAATACATGTACACGAGAAAAATGTATAATTTATTTAATTATCTTTTGTAATTTTCTAAACTTGTCCATGACTATGATAGTATTAACCCTATTTGACCTGAATTTTTTGGGATGTATCCTGGCCTGGGAGGGGCCGTAATGGCCCCCACCCCTAATTATTTTTCCTACACCTTGAGCTAGGGAGCTGAAGCTCTACCAGAAAATGTAAAAAAAAAATCCAAGATGGCCGCTTCGATGACGTCACAGTGACGTCATGTTAAAAGGACGGAATTTTTTGGTCGATTTTTCGGTCAGATTTTCCGAATTTTCTATTTATGCAATTTCTCCGCAAAAACTGTATGACAAATTAATAAATATTACTGTGATGTGAAATAAAATAGTTTTTGTCCACCGCGGAAAAGCTCGTGGTTATGCAAATAAGCTCAAAATGACATCAATATAATAAACTATAAAGTCACGGAGTTTTAGCTGTCCATTTTTTGTCGTTCGGGAGATAGCGCAGAAAGCATTTTGCCCCCCCCCCCCAGGTCAGGTAGGGTTAGTATGATTGATTTGTTCGCCTCCATGCCAGCTATGTATAGATGCTATTGTTATCTCTATACTCTGTAATCGAGTAACGAGAATAAATGCAATTCAATTGAGAAATTCTTCCGGGATGTCGGCTCATTTGTGTCAGACCGCCCTCCAATACCAATGTTTTCCATGCGAACGGCTTTCGCAATAATGCCGAGGAGGTGTGGGAGGCGCTGTGGCCTTGTCCTTCAACTCCCCTGTCTGGCCAGGCGGCGTTTTCCACAGACAACGTGGGTTCGAATGCTAACTGAACCAATTTTGGATTTCTGACTTTGTATCGTATTTTTCTGGAGTGTCGGTGGCCACTGACCTCCGAATTCGACCATTAGTACATTATCTGTATAATAATGCATATGCCATATTGTGTTATTGGAGACTGATTATCTGGATCGAACTAAAGCAACTCGGTGTCCTATAAAGCCGGCTTCATAACCTCTCATTTTGTGGGCGGCGATGTGGCCGTGTCAGGTAGCGTGCCTGTCCTACAGGATCAGGCGGCTGGTGTCATAGACGATGTGACCGTGGTGGTTAGAGCACCTGTCCTGTAAGACCAGACAAGTGGTATCATAGACGATGTGGCCGAGGTGGTTATAGCGCCTGTCCTGTGCGACCAGGCGACTGGTTTCATAGACGATGTGACCGAAGTAGTTAGAGCACATGTCCTGTAAGACCAGGCGACTGGTATCATAGACGATGTGGCCGAGGTGGTTAGAGCGCCTGTTCTGTATGGTCAGACTGCTGGAGTCCTAGACGACGTGGGTGAGGCGGGTATATGGTCAGGCGGTTTGTACCATAGACGAGTTGACAGAGCTGGTTAGAGCGCCTGTCCTGTATGGTCAGGCAGCTGGTGTCATAGACGATGTGGCCGAGGTGGTTCGGGCGCCTGTCCTGTGTAGAGAGGCGGCTGGTGCCATAGGTGATGTGGCTGAGTTGGTTAGAGAACCTGTCCTGCATAGTCAAACGGTTAGTGCCATAGATGATGTAGCCGAGTTGGTTAGAGCGCATGCTATGTATGGTCAGGCCGCTAGTGTCACAGACGATGTGAGTTCGATTCTCGTCAGTGCAAATCTTTGATTTCTTACAAGGCGTCAACTGTCTGCTGAATGTCTGAGCTGATGCTTGTAATCCTGGTAACATGCCGTTATCAATTCGATCACGGTCGCCATTTCCAGGCTATACGCCTATACGTATGTTCTTGTCAGAGAATAGTTTATTATTAGAATCTCGGTGAAGCTATATGTTAATAATGATCGAAATAACGGACAAGATGAAGGTCGTGGTAACTTCAGTATGAAGTCACAAATGCACTAATCGATACGCATAAGAAACATGTGAATGCTAACTACAGACTGTAGTGTGAGAATTCGGCATTCAGATATTCCCAATATCGTCCCGCTCTGCAGACAGGTTCGGATTCACAAACGGAAAGTCCCTCCCCCACACATGTTTTCGCTGTGCTTAAGGCTAGAGTGTTGAAACTTACCTCACTATATCTTTGGATCTGAAAAAATCTGAAAAGTCCGCCATGATGACGTCACAGTGACGTGATTTTCAAAATTTTCTAATTTTTTACTGTTGTGTTTTTTTTCGCAGAAATGGATGATAAATTGGTAAATAATAATTTGACATGAAATAAAATAGTGTTTGCCCACAATTCGATGCAGAAAGTAAGAATTTTGAAGAAATATGATGAAAATGTCACATTTTTGGTAACATGGCTGCCATTTTTATTTTCTCATGACCCCCTGCTCGGGGGTCATGCAAATCGGCTCAAAATGACTCCAATATGATAAACTAAAAGTCACGGAGTGTCAGCTCTCAAGTTCTTGTCGTTCCGGAAATAAGAGGAAAAAAAACACATGGACGTTCACCAATGTGGAGCTAATCTAACCCAAATTAGACATCGCAGTTGTAATTCGTGAGTCAGTCGATTTTACCGACGTCTTAAACCGATCAACTTCTTAGATTTATGTTTGGAATTTCTGACTGCGAATAAATCATGTGACATTCAGTATTTTAAACCCCAGTGCTACACCGTTCCACTGTAAAAGGTAAATTTGTTCCAGGAAATTGAACTATATTATGTTTGATCGAGAAAACCGCCCTTCATCAAATGCAAATCAGGAAAAGGTATCCCGGGTACACTCTTAAAAAAGGTGTGCATAACCTGAACACTAAAATGCACACATGTTTGTATCACATAAAACATGAAAAAGTGTTCAAGTACGAAAAGTAGTATGAAAAGAGATTTATTTATAATACGTCACTGAAATGTTATCAAGCTCATCAACTACGTCGTCCGAAATAGGTTGTCCACAATATCGCTCAGTGGTGAATATTGGAACTAATTCTGAAGTGTGTACTTTTGAATACTTTTACGCACAATTAAACACTTTTACATTACAAGTGTCTGGCCCGTCATTCATAATTCAGCCGTCGTCCATTAGAGAATATCAGCGTCCATAATCCAAATTACAAGCGTCTAGTCCGTCATTCATAATCCAGCCGTCGTCCATTAGAGAATATCCGCGTCCATAATCCAAAGACCTATTCCATATTCCATATAACAGTATTAGCACCAAACTGAAAAAGACAATCATAGTATACATACACATAGGCTTGTTTCCTGCAAGAGAGAAGCGGTCAACATTTTGCAATGATGTCGTCATGATGTTCCAAAAACATCAAAACCGTATCGCTGATCAGTATTCTAATCCATAATATTCGTTGTAATTACAAGCGTCTAGTCCGTCATTCATAATCCAGCCGTCGTCCATTAGAGAATATCCGCGTCCATAATCCAAAGACCTATTCCATATTACATATAGCAGTATTAGCACCAAATCCAAAAAGACAATCATAGTATACATAAACATAGGCTTGTTTCCTGCAAGAGAGAAGCGGTCAACAGTTTTCAATGATGCCGGCAAGACATCGTGATGTTCCAAAAATATCAAATCCGTATCGCTGATCAGTATTCTTAATCCATAATATTCGTTGTAAAGTCGTCATCTAAAGAATGATGTATCTCAGTCACGCTTTGATTGTGACTGTTCATATGAGTACCATGAGGATCGTGAAGTACATGGGTTCATACGGCCCCAAGCCCCGGGTTAAGCGGAATTAGACACAAGTTACGAAACGTAACGTCATAGATCTTGCACGCTACGCTCGTATTTTGCTATCAGCATGCGATATGTATCGCCAAATTTGAGAAACTTTGAGTGGAGGCGCTTGGTGGAATAGCCCTGTTTTATCAGTTTCTGCAACAATGTTTTGTGACGTTGATACTGTTATAAGTCGTCATCTAAAGAATTATGTATCTCAGTCACGCCTTGATTGTGACTGTTCATATGAGTACTATGAGGATCTTGAAGTACATGGGTTGATACGGTCCCTAGTCGCGGGTTAAGCGGAATTAGACACAAGTTACGAAACGTAGCGCCATATCAGCATGCGATATGTATCGCCAAATTTGAGAAACTTTGAGTGGAGGCGCTTGGTGGAATAGCCCTGTTTTATCAGTTTCTGCAACAATGTTTTGTGACGTTGATACTGTTATAAGTCGTCATCTAAAGAATTATGTATCTCAGTCACGCCTTGATTGTGACTGTTCATATGAGTACTATGAGGATCTTGAAGTACATGGGTTGATACGGTCCCTAGTCGCGGGTTAAGCGGAATTAGACACAAGTTACGAAACGTAGCGCCATAGATCTTGCACGCTACGTTCGTATTTTGCTATCAGCATGCGATATGTATCGCCAAATTTGAGAAACTTTGAGTGGAGGCGCTTGGTGGAATAGCCCTGTTTTATAAGTTTCTGCAACAATGTTTTGTGACGTTGATACTGTTATAAGTCGTCATCTAAAGAATTATGTATCTCAGTCACGCTTTGATTGTGACTGTTCATATGAGTACTATGAGGATCTTGATGTACATGGGTTCATACGGCCCCTAGCCCCGGGTTAAGCGGAATTAGACACAAGTTACGAAACGTAACGCCATAGATCTTGCACGCTGCGCTCGTATTTTGCTATCAGCATGCGATATGTATCGCCAAATTTGAGAAACTTTGAGTGGAGGCGCTTGGTGGTGTAGTCCTGTTTTATAAGTTTCTGCAACAATGTTTTGTGACGTTGATTAAAATCGTCACATTTAACACAGGATCTAGCAAATGCTACTAGGTGTGATATGTATACGCCATATGCAGGTCTCACTGGAATATTACTGTCCAGAAAGGGATAGTTGACCATGTCGAAATTTGTCATACAGTCAACGGGAGAGAAGGCCCGCTTCATTTTTGTAGAGATATATGTTTAAATATGATGTGCCTGTTGGGTTATCTCTAGTTTCCGTCAAATCCAGTGAAAGTGGATATATATCCTTCACTGCGTCATTTGTATGGCGATTATTCACAGCGAGAAGATCGTCTATATAGCGTTTGGTGAATGAGAAGGAACGGGCTTTGAATGGATCGGTTTTTTGAAAGCGCCTGCATACAGTCATATTCATAAGAGAACAGATATAGGTCAGCCAACAGGAGTGCACAATTAGTACCCATTAGAATACCTATATGCTGCTGATATATGGTGTTGCCAAATTTCACATAGATTTTATTAATGAGAAATTCAAGCAACTCTATAAACCAAGAAACATCCCATGAAAGATATCTCCTGTATGTAGTAAAGCTAAAGAATGCTTTATGGCATCCGACATTAATATATCTACGATCAGTTTTCTTGAACACAGATACTATTAATGAACTTAGACGATCAATAAGGTCCTAATGAGGGATTGTACTATAGAGAGTCGAGAAATCCCATGTGGATCCATGTCTATATGGTATGTGACCTTTAGCATCAAGTTCTTCCGTAAGACATTTTGAGTTTTTCAATATCCACATACGGTCAACGCCAGAATTTTAGAAATAGTGGCGCAATACCTTTCCCAATATGTTTTTACCTCCTGAAGGGCCCTCGTCAACAGGGTTGAAAGAAGCTTGGTGGTGCAGCTTCTAGAACCAGCTAGGAATCTAGCGTTGTGTGGTGATTTATGTATTTTGGGGTCCAGTATACTTTTGGCATATCATTATGTTTGGTTGGAATATAAATACCTCTTTCCTTGAGAAACGTTTGTGATTGTTAAATAAATCTTCCAGAGTAATGCAGTTTGAGAGTAAGTAGACGTATTTGATGACGATATGTTTGCACTCAATTCTTCAACCAGCACCTGGTAATAGTAATATTTACATATGAATATTATATTATTTGGAGCTTTGTCTGCTGGGACTATGACGAATTTAATCTGGAGATTTGCTAGAACTTCTTGCGAATTGGGGCTTCTCAGTACTTGTTTTGCTTGGGGAAGGGTACTTCTGCCAATATGGCGGATTGTTTCAACGACCTTGCTCTTGGTGAGGTGCAGCCAATCAGCGAGTATTGTAGGTTCAACTTTTTCTCGCTTAGACCAATCAATAACGTACTGTTCCAAAGCAGACAGGACTATCTTCTGGTCGGCATTCAGATTTATATTTCTCGGCTCTCTATATTTAGGTCCCTTCATCAGGAGTAATCTTAGGTCCTTATCACTCACCACATCAAGATCACCAGTCACAACATGTTTGCATGGTGTATAGATAAAGTTCGACGATTCACAATCACAACTATAGACCCCCCCCCGACGTGTATAAGTTCCAGTCAAACTTCTTGACAGCAAGGAGGTTCTGTGAACTTAAAATAGTTTGGTACAGTGTTGCGTACCTCTGGATCATTCAGGATTCGAGGTAAATTAATAATGTCCAGTCCTTTATCTAAGTAGTTGAGTTTCAAGATCTTGGGATTTCGATTATGCTCACTGGACGATACAACAGAAAATACGCTATATCTTGACATACTTTAGTGATTGTGGGTGGTATTATATTTCCCGAAGACGCAGATGTTTGTATATCTCTGGTTATATGATTTAGAGCTCTCAGAGGTAACGCATACAGAACTGTACGTAAGCTATGTGTACTATTGGGTGTGTTAGTTAAACCCACCAAGTAATTTAAAGTGATATGATCGTGAATCATCGCACTATTAAACTTTCTCCAACCATGGCTGCGATGTCTCCGTTGATGGGGTTTAAATAGCTGGTTAATATTGGATATGTTTGAACGGCGATTTGTAACATTGCCGAACCCACTGACATTATCATTTAAACAATACGGAAACAATGACCCAAGCGCCAGCATCCAGAATAGTTCCCGCTCTCGGATTTTTCTCTCAAATCCAGAGGGAGAATCCTTGGTAGATGGATAGACGACGTCTATGATCTGGATACTAAAGTTGTCCCAGCCATGGTCGGTTCCAAAAAAATGCTTACCTATAAGCAATTGCTTTTTCTTAACGGATTTTCTGTGACCATTCACCGTAAGATGGAGTCTTAGGGTGGTCTTGTCAACATACTGTTGACCACACTTCTTACAGGAAACTAAATAAATACAGTTTGTAGTAGAACAACTAAGATCAACATACGAGTTTACAGAATATGAGTTACCAGTTAACGCGGAACTAAATGACCCTGAAGTATTAAAGAGTGGACACGTGAGACATCCACGGTGTCCACATATAGAAATCTTGAAATTATTACATGTAGAATTCGGTGCTAAACAATCATCAAGCGCAATGTGACAAGGTTTGATGTCGTGACCTTGCTTTGCGGTCAGAAATATATCTGTCATTTGGATTGAAAAGAAACTTGCACTAAGGTTCCTCGGGTCTGTCTTAATATATTTTCTTTGTTCACATGTTCTGGCGGACGTTGGTGTTCCAAAAGTGTTACAAAATATGTGTTCATTTGTGAACATTGGTGTTCAAACATGGTGAACACATGTGTTCATATATGTTCTCTGATGCTCGGGCATGAGCATGCGTGTTCAGTTTTTAACACAATATCGTGTTCTGATTTGGACGTCAATATGAACGTTAGTGCCGTCCAACCCCATATTTCGATTGGTGAGATATTTAGCGTTTTGAAATTTTTGGTACCTTTTCTGTTCATTATTGTTCAAAATGGACCAGTTGATGAATTCCACAACATTATTTGAACTTATTCCAACAACAGCTAAAATTATTGATAGATAAACGCCTTTACGCGTTCTGTAAGTGTTACAAATTTTTGGTGATAGTGTAGGTTTCTAGTATTGCGTTGGTGCAATCTGTCGACAGATGGATCATTAGAACAAATATCACACAGTAAGGCCCACAAGTAGTTATTTTTTTTAATATAATGTTGTAAACAATAACGTAACTCTTGATGATGCTTGGTGAGGTATGCAAGAGGTGGGAAAAATTCACGAGGTCTGGCGACCAAACAGCGACCATCTGGAAAGCCTTCCTCGGCACCTCATATGCATTCTAGAATATGGCGGATTCTCGGACGTATCCTCGGTAACTCAGCCGCGCTTTCATTGCAGTTGTTCATGTGGAATCAGCGAAGTCTGATGTTAATGCATGAGCCTCGATGAAGTCTGATGAAGTGAACGCCCTAACATGCGGTAAGCATGGTGAATGTAAGAATACCCCGAAAAACTAGCCTGTGAAGGAGCAGTATTCAGTTGTTTATCAATATCAATTTATTCCGAATACGAAATAATGGGTATGAATTGATTTATATTCTATAGTAATCGAGATTAATATAATCTACTCAGTTTTCCTCGAAAGGGACATTCATTCTCAGATAGAAAATCTCGTACAAAGGCATTTTATAGAAAATTGTCCCATTCTGGTACTCCCCTATTTTCAGATTTAAAAAAAAAGATACGTCTTCTCATCCTGACCTACGGTCAGTCCCAACCAGTCGATCCTCACTAGTAAATAATGAGGTCGTTTGTCGAAATAGTTACACTGACCCATTCTAACAGCGCATATTGTAATTTAAAATGGATACTCTCCTCTGTCCTTCTGAAAATGGTTTAGCCAACATATTTTGCTTGTATAACTAACTCCGTTTTGCGATATCCAGGTGTGGTTAGAGCCATGCAATTATTAGCAGTTTTTACTTTTCTTCCAAACCGTTATCTTCATCTCTGAAGTTTTCCTGTAACTTTAATATAGCTTACGGACCAAGTCACCTTACACATTTTATCCTTAAGAGATATGTCAGCCTAAAAAAAAACCAACAGCGCAGTTTTAGCGTGTGTACAAACTCAAAAGTATTCATCTGTAACTGGATGCATCCAAGGTATCATATTCTGCCTTCACAGATGCCTACAACCCTTCAACGTCTTCTAAAATGACGTAATCAGGCTTGTCGCGGCTAGATTTGTGACTGATATTCTTGTGCGCGTCTATCATGACGTCCGGAGTGACGTACTACTCAATTGTGAGGCCTCGTCCATGGATCCGCTCTCTAGGTAACGCAGGGTGCTATATGCAGCTTCTATCCCTGAGATGTATATTCTCCATATTGGTATTTTCTCTCCTCGATAGCGGACTGTTCCAAAAACACGGCCGCTCCCGGAAATCTCACGTAATCCCTGACACAAGTGTCCCCCGCCTTCAACAGAAATATACGTGAATCAGACTTTGTCTATATATTTATCTATCAATATATTTCACTGTCTTGCTTGCAAGAGGAGTAGACATTATGGGAGTATACTGTTGCCTAGTGGATTGTACTCTAGCGAAACTCTTAACTGACAAGCGTCATATCTGATATTCAGTATTCAGCCGGCGTCCATAAAAGAATTTCCGCGTCAATAATCGAAATATCTTTTATTATATGACAGTTAGCAGCACTTCCAAATCTGTATAAAATAAAATAATAAATATACAAGATGGTTTCCATCGAGAGAGAAGCGATCAACAGTTTTCAGTGGTGTCACCAATACAGGATGATGTTCTTTAAATACATTCCTATCCAATGAATTTCCTAGTCATTTTTTCCAGAGTATGTATCTCATGTTATATACAATCGTTTAGTCCGTCATTGAGTAGTCAGCTGTCGTCCATTAAATAATTTCCGCGTCCATAACCCAGAGCCTTGATTCTTATAACAACATTAGCACCAGATTAGAAAAAAAACACTATCATACTTGACACAGTCATGTTTTCATTATTACTGTTCATTTGAAAACCACTTTCGTCTGTAACATTTGGTGAATTAGTGAGCGAGTCGTTATAATAAAAAAAAACACCTAGACACATTTTGGTTGATCACGATAAGATTTTCCAAGACAGCAACTCAAATTGCCTTTAACATGGTCGAACATCGCGGAAAACTAAAGCACATCTGCCTAACACATAACTGGTCACTAGTTATACCTGGGGTATTTATTGGAGCATTTACTCCCAATAATAATCGATTTCCTCGTGTGCCCTTGTCAGGCTGACTGTCCTGTGTGCCCTTGTCAGGCTGACTGTCCTGTGTGCCCTTGTCAGGCTGACTGTCCTGTGTGCCCTTGTCAGGCTGACTGTCCTGTGTGCCCTTGTCAGGCTATTGTGGTAGCTGTCCTGTGCCACTTATCAGGCTGACTATTACCTGTGTGCCCTTACATCAGGCCCCGGCTGTTATTATAATGGCCCATCAGGCTGACTGTCCTGTGTGCCCTTGTCAGGCTGACTGTCCTGTGTGCCCTTGTCAGGCTGACTGTCCTGTGTGCCCTTGTCAGGCTGACTGTCCTGTGTGCCCTTGTCAGGCTGACTGTCCTGTGTGCCCTTGTCAGGCTGACTGTCCTGTGTGCCCTTGTCAGGCTGACTGTCCTGTGTGCCCTTGTCAGGCTGACTGTCCTGTGTGCCCACCAATACTGTAGACTGTTCTTTTATCGGTTTCTAACTTACCATTTCTTCCTCGGATACAACTTTTCCCGCAAACTCTTCTTACTTACAAGGATTCAAATTGTCTCGCACAAACTTTTCATCTTCTGTGAATGTTACGGATTTGATACGGATGTGATATTTGTGGAACATCATGATGTCTTGTCGGCATCATTGAACACTGTTGACCGCTTTTCTCTTGCAGGAAACTAGCCTATGTTTATGCTAATACTGTTATATGGAATACGGAATAGGTATTTGGATTATGGAAGCAGATATTCTTTAATGGACGGCGGTTGAATTATAAATGACGGTCCAGACGCTTAGTCTCCCTGTCAGCTGTAGGTTATAACAATGATAACGGTTGAAGCGATTTCATCTGTTTTATATGTGTTGATTGCGAACTTATAACATGTCTTAGCTTGGTAAATTGATAGCATAATACCAGCCAGGCAAAAAATTCAACTGAACAATTGTGATACTTTTCTCCAAAGCAAACAGATGTATTTTCCACAAAAGGCTGTATGTGTATTTTTATTATTCCCGAATATCAATTGGCGATCGATAGAGAAAGTCTCTCCTAACAAGCGTAATACTTACTTGAAACGTTATATGACCTGACCTAGTTAGGAGATTTATAATTGAACAATTTATGGTAAAATCCTGACGTAGGTCAGTATAATGTATTAAATTATACTCGAGAGTAAATAATTGTCGGGTGCTCGTCGAAAACTACTGATCGCTTCACATTGAATTAATTAGCGTGTTATCATAACAAACCAATATATACACTCTATAAAACGGGAAAATGACCCATTAACCCCATTGCTCCATGTTAAACAGGTTGGACGCTTTCTCGATTGTCGATATTTCCGCTGAATTTCAAGGGAGATGACTGACGAATGATATTCTCAGCGATGCGGGATTTCATTCACAGTGGCCCGTTTGTGCGATCTTGCGGAAGCATTGAGAATCGAGGCAGTGACTAACCTGTCAAACCTGGAGCAATGCGGATGGTGCCTAGTGTTTCCGTCTTATAGTGTATATTATTATAACACGCTTTGTTTCGACCCATTATGTACCAGGTAACTAATTAACGTTTACGAAGGAACAGTTGTATCCTTATACGTTCAGCTGGCAATAGATTGGTAAAAAGGTGAGCGTACACTTATAATTATTGAGACTTGGATTTTGAAACGTTACATGTGCCAGATACAATATTCTAGCCCGTTTGATGCCCTGTAAACTTCTGTTTCATTTAGGTCAGCACCAGTGAAACCACAGCTTTAATATCGTCCAGACAAATGTTATATTCCCCGGCCCTCCGTGAGCGTGAAATGCACGTTTTGACTCTCCATCTTCTCCCCCTTCGGTGATCCCCCCCTAGTAACAATATCCTAAGCACATTTCGATGACCACATTTAGGTTCACATATTTTACAGTGTGTACACTTTATTCTTCCCGGACCCTTCTCAAATTTTTCTAGCTTTTTTTGCCGTTTGGCGCAACTCTTATCTATCACGACAAATTTTCTCGGTCTTCTAAGAGAAGAATGTTGTCTTTTACGCACACGCCATATACACTGCAGTAAAGCGTGTTCAGGTAAATTTATCCCGATTTGTGTACATAAAATTGGAGTTTACTGTTCATGGCCTCTGTTATCTGAAATTGCCTGCTTCATTAATTTGACAGCTTCAATTTCAGGTGATGCTCAATAAATATTGCTCACAAGTCTCAATATAATACTGAACCGAGGCGTTTTGAAGCTACACGCTTTCGCTTTCTGTTGCCATGAAACATGGCAATATATACGGCAAATGCAGGAGATTCACAATTAAACCATCATTAAATCTCCATTTTCAATTAATGTAACTTGGATGAATGTGAGGATATTTATTTATTAAGCCTCAAAACACATGGTTCATTTGATATTAAAATAAAAGTTACAACTTCATTTTCGCCCGCTGTCGGGCAATCTCACACCTGGCTATGATATCGAAAATAGTCAGATTCCCTTCTTTGGGTGAGTCGATGGGGATGATTGGAGCTAGGCGGAGTGGGGACAACAGGCCTTACGGCTGGTCTACCTCCCAAAAAGGACTGCTCCATCTGAGAGGCTTGATGCGTGCACTTGCTAAGTATGGACCGAGAGAAAGCGTTAAGACGTTACTCGGTGTGAATTGTTGTTCTGAAAAGTAAAATGAACATTTTAACATGATTATGGTCTCGTTTTAAATTTTGACGCACAAAGTTTCTTTTTTGGTGTACGATGCCTGCTAATTCAAGCTCAAATATAACACGATGTTTTAGTTTTGTTTCGTTCAACGAGCGACACCAACAACCTTCCCTATGAATTCCATTCATTTAGCGGTATTTATTATTTTATAAATGGAGCTAGGAAAAATAAAACGCTTAAGAAGCATATGTATTCGTTCTAAAATATCAATGTTATGCCATGCGTTTTGACTGATATAATACAATCTATTTCTTCTTCTTGAGGGTAAATTAAATTCTTACGGATATAACAAGGAAGTGGTCCTGAAACTATTTGAAGGTGCATTGTTCAGTCGTCGAAATTTCATTATTGCACAATTTGTAGACAACAGTTCAGATGTTATGAGTAGAGAATTTCGTGTTATACACATATTATCCACGTACTAACTGAATAAGTTTTGCTATTGTCGATTAAATAATTTGATTATGGCAGTCTAGTTAATGTTGGACTCGCACAAAATACCTATTGGACCTTGCCGGTCATTTTGTTAATCTCAGATAACAGAGTACTTATGTATAGTTAGGTCGTTGCATCTTGTCTTCACACTCATTCCGGTGAATTACTTCCATTGAGACAACAAGGAGCATGCTTATAGGCTTTCTCTGCATACGTTTTAAAAATGATTCTTCAACAATTATTGATTATAAAAATCTTTCCGATACATTTATTTTGGTTCAAAGAATCGAAAGTATTCTTGACCACTTCTTTTGGGTTTAAGTAATACCTACATTCAATGTAACTTCGACGATATAATTGCTCAACCATTTTATGGACTTTTCAATAGCAATAATATATCTATTCATATGTAAGGCTATATATACATATAGTTTCCTTGCAGTTGAACATGTTATATATATATACATATATGGTGTAGGCGGCCGTCGTCGATGAACAATAGTTATGTTAACGACAGACTTTGCAGGTATATGCGATTTTATGCTAAGAGCCCCAAACTTAAAACAGTCAACAATTGAAAAATATATAAAAAAGCTATCTTTCTTGAGATTGATACCTTTCTTATATCTTTTCTTTTAATTTGAAGTAAAATATCATTTAATCATCTAATCTAACCTTGGGTATCGGCAATAACTGATTTTAATTGATTTCCTTGAAGACCGAGAGAGCAGGTAGTTCATATATCAGAAATGCTTCAAAATATTTCTGCCGTATATGTTAATATGTCTAACTTTATAATAATTCTAAAAATGAATGATTAAATATCCAGGAAGATAATTTAAAAGCGGAAATATTTTGCTACCGCAATGCGGACTATACCTGGATATGATTATTAGGCTACACTAACACTACTACTGTTTCATATGTCCGAGCTTTAATTTATCTTTAAAGAAAGATATATAGTTATTAGTCTCTGCACAATTGTATATGATCGTATATTGAAACTGAAAATTAACACCGAATTAGTGCAAAGCAATAGAATAGTATCTGAACTATATGGAATATAGACATACACAACCATAGCAACTCTGTTTCAGTTGAATGTCGATAACAAGATACCTCAGGGTACCGGTATTTGTGTTTAACATGTATAGTCTAATATGCATACGATCGATTTCGTCTACTGTTTCTACATAACAGGAAAACTGTTCGCGATATGTGGAGCCAGTTTTTAAAGTTTATTATTGCGAACGTTTAGGTTGTCATGATGTCGGATAGTTTTAACCCTGGAAGCTACTTTGAAACGTGTCTTCGTTTTCCCTTTCAATCATTTGGTGGCCGACCTACTCAGAGATAGATTGGAACTGCCCAATATTTCATTTGCATTATATTTAGAATGATCGATACAAAACTAATAGTTGTGGTTGAAAAAAAGGCCAGTTAACTGTCTCAATTAATGGGGATGATCTTCCAAAGGAAAGTTAAACAAAGAAAAAGACGAAACCGTAAAATATAGATCAGGAAAATACAGGGATGAACATTACAATACTGCAGAATTGTGAAATTTCCACATTTTTCGCAGAAGGTTTTCTAGATTCGTATTTTCCGAAGTAGTAAAATATAAAAAA
The DNA here is from genome assembly GCA_036873755.1 of Hanleya hanleyi. Classification (NCBI taxonomy): domain Eukaryota; kingdom Metazoa; phylum Mollusca; class Polyplacophora; order Lepidopleurida; family Hanleyidae; genus Hanleya; species Hanleya hanleyi. The sequence continues at coordinate 36,177 of JAVTVY010031445.1, forward strand.
AAAACATTCGCCTATATAGTTCATGCCTTCTCAATTTAAGCAAATATTGCTGTCACATGAAGGACTTCTAACACAAAATTAGAATTGAGATGAATTGTCCGTGATTTCTTTCCTTCGTTGTCCTTCGTTAAGATTTCTAACACGTTTAATGTGGCGAGTTAATGGAAAGGACATGTATCTGTATTAACATGATTATACTAGCGCTGTCCACCATGATTTATCACCACTTGCGCTAAACCGGTGACATAGTTAATTTGTGAAGTATGTATGACGTACATTTAATCGTTGTGGGTCATAACAGCGTTTCGGTTCCATTAAACATGACACATTTTCATCAAACAGAACATGACCTAATCCTGTAGTTTGTAGCCGACCATCATCCACACAGCACCAAATTTGGCACATTGGTAGATCGACCCATTGTGAAAAGATTTGGATATTGAGGCATCGCAAATTTGCTCCCTGACGACCGTGGCCCCCCATCTTGCAAAATGGTCGCCATGGGATATGGTGTTTGTCAGAAATTGCTGAACCCAAAAGAACTAGACGGCCTCAAGTGGGTATAATGGACCCTGCAAGCTTCCAGGACAACTTGATAGACGATTGGTAATTTGTTACTGTACTAATTTGGGAAAATAACTAATTATTTGGATGAAACATTTATGAAGAAACACCATTTTCATTAACCCTACCAGACCTGACATTATGCCCCTCCGACCAAACTTTTTGCGCTATTTCCGGAACGACAAGATATTTAGAGCTGACACTCCGTTACTTTGTAGTTTATCATACTGGGGTCATTTTGAGCTATTTGCATACCCCCCCACCCCCCCCCCCAAAAAAAAACAGAAGATCATGGGTAAATTCCTTTTGGCAGCCACGTGATGTATCAGATAGGTAATGTTTCGTCATTTTTTCTGCATTTCCGCCAGGAAAAGTCAGCAAAATCTATTATATTTTACTTCATACTAATATTTACTAATTTGTCAAGCCGGAACGACAGAATATTGAGAGCTGACACTCCGCTACTTTATAGTTTATCGTACTAGGGTCATTTTGAGCTATTTGCATAATCTCTGGAACAGAGGATCATGGGAAAAGTGGACAAAAACTATTGTATTTCACATCACACTAGTATTTACTAATTTTCAAACTGTTTTTGTGAAGAAATTACCTAAATGAAATATTCGATAAATCTGACCGAAAAATGGACCATAAAAACCCTTGTTTGAAAATGACGTCACTGTGACATCATCACAGCAGCCATCTTGATTTTTTTATATATTCTGTTAGATATTGACCCAAGGGTATAATGTGGTAGTTTCACAAACATAGCTCAAGGGGTAAGAAAAATAATTTGGGAGAGGGAGGTGGCGCGAGTTGGCCCCCAGGCCTGGACAGGTCCCAAAAATACCAGGCCAGTTAGAGTTAATAATTCACCAAGAGCATGGGATAGCCAGTAAATTTGACCCGCAAGCACCAAGAACGTATGTATATAATACCATTTTCATACGTGTTTATCACACTATTTTGCCCTGAAAAAATTATTAACTCGTACATGCAGTAGACCTATACAATATCATTGTAGCCTGTCGAAAAAGGATAATAACTGCTACGTTATGTTGTATATATACTCTCTGTGCTCGTTCAACAGATGTGTTAATTAGGACATAACGCATCCTCGAAAAACCTAGACTGGGAGTAAGAAACCACGCCCATCCGTCCATCGGACAATTTAATTGGCCCGCGAACTGAACTCAGCCGGACCTGTTGTTTTGACTCAAATTATTCAAGTCAGGGGAACAGCAACGTCATAGGCCAGAAGTCAGAATGAAACGACATAGGCCAGAGGAACCATGCAGACGAACATGACCCCGGATGCTGCAGTTAGCCGACTAACGCTGATTCGCTAGCAGAAGTAGGCGGGTCTACAGGCCAGACAGTTTAAAACCACAGAATACACGAAACGCGAAGGCCATATAGCCAATATCACGCACTGCCAGCGAGGTAATATTATCGTGAGCGTGACGTGGTTGTCTTCATCGAGCACTTGTGAACACATGCAACTGGACAGGAACATAAGAACGCATCCTCATTTAACGTTTCAATCAACAGACAATGCCATTATCGCTAGCCTCAAAAACATATATATGTTAAAATTATCTGGCAGATAGTCATCAGATTACAAGCGTCTAGTCCGTCATTCATAATCCAGCCGTCGTCCATTAGAGAATATCCGCGTCCATAATCCAAAGACCTATTCCATTTTCCACATAATAGTATTAGCACCAAATTCAAAAGACAATCATAGTATACATAAACATAGGCTTGTTTCCTGCAAGAGAGAAGCGGTCAACAGTTTTCATTGATGCCGGCAAGACATCATGATGTTCCAAAAATATCAAATCCGTATCGCTGATCAGTATTCTTAATCCATAATATTCGTTATAGAGTCGTCATCTAAAAAAAAAAGATGTATCTCAGTCACGCTTTGATTGTGACTGTTCATATGAGTACCATGAGGATCTTGAAGCACATGGGTTCATACGGCCCCTAGCCCCGGGTTAAGCGGAAGTTACGAAACGTAGCGCCATAGATCTTGCACGCTACGTTCGCATTTTGCTATCAGCATGCGATATGTATCGCCAAATTTGAGAAACTTTGAGTGGAGGCGCTTGGTGGAATAGCCCTGTTTTATAAGTTTCTGCAACAATGTTTTGTGACGTTGATTAAAATCATCACATTTAACACAGGATCTAGCAAATGCTACTAAGCATCACAACCAGTTCTGATCAGTGGTCACTATGGTTGCAGACGCAGTTTTCACCACTGGTTAGGCTGTCATTTACGTGAACACTCCCTCTCGCACACAAACACAGATCTGTGCATTCAAATGTGTCCACATTGGTCTAGTCCCAGCTGGGCGGCACAGATATACCAGGTCACAGTAGGCCTTGGATGATCTGGATAGCGTCAACCCGCGTAGCTCGTACTGACATTCCTCTGTCTCAACCCAGTCCCAACAGGTCGGTAAAGGTAGCAGTGGCTCTATTAGGATGTCCATCCAACATGATGTTTCATAGCTGTTGCACATTCCTCTCGAAGAGTTTCTTCCGTGCCTTGTCATTGTCTTTGCATGTGTTAGTTTTGTCATACAGCAGGACAGTGAACCTTTAGATGGTATGCCATTTGGTGCACATGAGCATTTCAGCACTGCGTCAGTGAGTTCGAGTGTGGCTGCTGTGGCCCCTACAAGTCGGTGTGTTCCTTTCCTGTGTTTTGCACCCGCTGTGCCTTTCAGATAATCCAACACCAGGTCCAGGCGTGATGGACTTTGATGTTGTGAAGAGATGTAAGATTCTGAATCGAGAAGACTTTCCTGTAACTGGTGGCCCACAAACCAGCAGGTAGCATCTGACAAGCGAAGACCCAGGCACTCCAAATGTTGATCTGTCTGGGGTTGGCACTGTGTTTAGCCTCGCTTGGCATGGTAAGAAGACGGCCTAAGCAACTTTGACGGTGGCTAGACGGTGAGGCACTGCTGGAATTGTCCTCTGAAACAAGTAACATACCAGATAGTGGATTGCATACCATCGAGATGTTGGTTATCCTACTGGATGACCGAACTAACACATGCACATACATTAACAAGGCACAGAAGAAACTCTTCACCAGGAACAACAATATGCAGCAGATCCCATAAACCAGAGTAGCTCTAGATCTGAAATAAAGAACGCGATCTCTTATGAGAAGTTACTGCCTGTGACTTTAGTGACCTCTTATCAGCCATTGACCGTGACATAGAGCTGGTATTGTCTGTAGATTTACATGTTAAGTGAAGATCTCAAAAACTTTGATGACGCCAACCGTATCACAAATAATATTGCTTTTGTGAATATTTTGCCCCACCTTGTGGATTTTCACTCATCTACAGGTTCATGTAGATTGTATGTGTTAATAGGTATTTCAAGAAAATACGAGCTTCATGGGTGATGCTCGCCATCATTCAGTCTTCATGGTTATGGGACACGTTTACTGACTGGCTTATGTTTCTTAGCACAGCAAGGCTCGTTATTCACATTAATGGTGTTACTGCATATATGAATACTACTAACTGGGCGAGCTATGGAGGGGGCGGGGCATTTCTCTATTATATTTCTTGTCTCTTGGGTTTAACAGGTTGTGAAACTTGCCACACTGTATCCTTGTGTCGTGCTCTAACAGAAAATGCAAAATGGTCATTAATGTGTCGAGGTGAGCAGCATGTGTTTGTTTTCCTTTTATGCTTGTCATTTGTGTATTTGAGAAAATTGTTGGAAAAAAATCAATTTAATAAAAAAATAAGAAAAATGCCAAATACGCATGATGGCCCACCTGATAACGTCATGAGTGCGTTATTAACCGATTTCCCTTATTTCCCCATTTTCTAACACAAACTACATGCTTAAGTAGTAAATAATATGTGAAATATAATAGCTTCTTTTCACTTTTATCAAAATAAAATTAAAAATTTTGAATGGAAAAGACATCACGTTTCTGATACCTTACATGGACGCCATTTTGAATTTACTCATGCTTCTCTGCTCGGAGGTGTTTGCGATTTGGTTCAAAATGACCCAAATTTTATAAGCTATATATGCCACGGATTATACGCTCTCAATTCTTTGTCGCTCTGGAGATAGGGAATAAAGTGTATCGGATTGTGGATGGCCATAATTCCTCCCCCTCTCCGAAAAGCATGATAGGGGTCCAAAGACCCATTATTTTCCCTGATTAGTGTAGCAACTGAGTACCAATCACCTAAGAAGTTATCCTAGAAGCTTGCAGTACCCGTTATCGCCATTTGAAACCATCTAGGTCTTCCGGGTTTAGCAGTTTCACACAAAGACAATATTAATGCCTTAATATCTAAATCTTTTTATAATATATTGGTCTGCCTGTGTGCCAAATTTAGTGCTTTTTTTCACAAAATGCACAATTGATTTGCTATGCCGTCCCTCTAAATAGGAAAATACGGCTTCCATTTTCTAAAGAACTAACACACTGACAGTGCAGAATATCGACTTTCTTTTGGCGGTAATTATTGGACGATCTGATATAACCTAGGCCATGAATATAATACAAAAAGCGTGGTATGTGTTTTATTTACTCAAAAAGCACACATTACATTGCATGCAAAATTTTGATATTCAAGCTTAATATTTGAAGTTCTTGGAATAGCCTCGTGAAAGGCGATTCAGTGGTATGTGGACTTGCGATTGTTGGGTTTTATTTCTGCTAACTGTCGTGTTGCCGCTTTGAAACAATCTTATCTGAAACAGTTGTCAACACTTTTTTCTAGCTGATTTCATTCTTGATACTTTATCTAACAATCTGTTGAGTTTTTATCAACGGAAAAATATCACCTAAGTCAAGACACATTGGAGCATGTACCTTGCGGCGAAACAGACAGAAATGAACCTAACATGCACCAGTAACGCTAAATGTCTCCCAAAATAGCCATATCTCGGATGGATCTTTACCCCCTCCATGCTGAAAATGATGAATACTGAATATATTTATCAGGGAGAAAATCTCCACAGACATGGCATACTAGAGTAGAGACATCACTCACAAGACACGCCTACTGTAGTGAAGTAGTTTTATGCAAGTCAAGATCGTTCGTGTTTACTACGTATATTTGGTTCAAAGCTTCTGGAAAGCCTAGGTCAAGTTCGTACTATATTTATCACACAACTCGCGTGCTGCGTTGGTCTTGTGAGAAGTAGGTCGACACAATTTATTAATCATTTCCTGGAAGAGAAGGATTTCTTAATAATCTAAATAATCTTTTGTAGCTTCTCTATATTCAAACCGCCTTGATAATGATTTACATTCCTTTCGACAAAAGACTTTGGGAACTAGTAAATAGCTCAATTGAACCCCAACATGTTTGACATTAACATTTTGTTATACAGAGTTCGCTTGATCTCTAGAATAGCAAGGATTAATATCTCGCAAAACAGGGATTAATATATACAATAATAATGATGGTTATAGCGCGTTAATTAACAATAAATATCTGGAATGGTAATGATTCATATCTAAAATAAAAATAAATACCATATTTCAATTGTTCTTGATATTATCCATTTTGCCGATCACACTGGTACTATGTATTCCAAATCCGGTCCAGCCCTACTAATAAACGCAATATCTCGAGGTATGGTATACTTGCAGCAAATTGTCACTTGATACCCATAAAATAAAATAATTGATAATTAAACAAACTCGAAATTCAACATCAAACCTCTCTAAACTGTACATTTCTGACCATAAACTGAAAAAGTAAATAGTTATAGTAAATGGTAGACTCAATTGGAAACCACACATAGATGCATTGTGCTCAAAATTATCCAGAAATATTTGTAAAACCAATAATCATTGTCTGAATAGTCGGACGTTAATAACTTTATATTACTCCTTATTTCATTATTATATACCCTATTGTAATGTGGTTTGGGCCAACACTTACACTTCTCACCTTCAACCACTGGTTTTACTGCAAAAACGACTTATTCGAATAATTAAATTGAGTGACAAATATTGTAATACTGCACCTCTCTTTGTCATAGTATTGCAGTATAAAATTGGTCACTGTGGATAGTTCTAGAACAATAGAGCTGAGATAAACTTGTTTAATTTCTGCTCTGTGGACATGATCATAGAACTTTCTCGTAATCTTGACCGATTTATCATAATTAAAATGGCCGAATTACGAAGAGACCCGTATTATGAGGGTAATTGAGTCACAGTGCCATCTGTACATCTACACAGCGCCATCTGCACATGTCGATGTTTCTGGAATGATAGGCCTGTATACATACTGTTGCGGGTTAATCATTTTCGAGCTTTCTGGAAGCTGTTGTGATGGTCTAATCTTACGTCATTGCTGTACCGGCGGAAGTTTCTTGATTTGATAGAATAATCTCGAATACCCGATAAAGTATAAATAGCTCGACGTTTAGTGATCGAGGAGAGATTAAAACGGCTTTTATGTGGGTGCTTCAGATTATGCTACTGAACATTACTTTTGCCTTAGATTACTGACTGCTGGATTATATATTCCTGTTGGATTACTCTTGGTGTTTGACCGCTGTGTTATCTACGTAATTGAACTGACGGAAACTGGACAACAGCTGAGCGGTATTGAACTATCGAAATACAGAAACGCGATTTCTGCACGTCGGCACGGACTGTATAGAGATTTGCACGTTAATACGGACTCTGAGAGAGATACACCGGTGTAACATTGAACAGTAAGGTTTTATTTGACATTTATTTGCTTTATTGACCTAACTTAATTTGTATAGGATTTTAGTGTTGTAAATAAATATTTGATTGTTATTCCTCGATTTCCCAAAATCTTTCTGTTGCGTTTTTCTATTATCATTTAGACGTAACATCTTTAAACAGACGAATATTTTACCTGTAGCGAAACTGAATAATTACCTCAACTCAATATTTGTTCATAAATTCATTCACCATAAGATGTTTCTCCCTAGCTTATGTCATGACTGCAATACGAAACAATCTGTAATTCGCCATTATCTGACCAAACAATCAAATATCAATCTATTCAGAGCATACTGTCCGTCACAGCTCTCATTCTATACTGCAAAATTGAAAGCTCCGCGTATCTGGAACGCTTTGTCTTCCACCCTGAACATCTTTATTGAAGCGAGAAATAACGAAACATCTGTTCAATACGAACTGGTCTAGAAATTTCACTATTTTCATTGTTTACGATTATTTATTTACATACATCAATTCATCATATTTTCCATTATCCAATATGAATCTACACCTTATTGCTACACCCACTATATAATCTATTATTATATACTATAACAAACTATAACCATATACTGTAGTTTATTTATCTTTATTCACCAGTTTGTTCAAATATATTTTACTCTTGCTGCTGAAACTTTACGCATCATTTATTAACTACAGGAAAACATTCTTTATATTCTCTGTATGGTGAAAAAAGTATTCATTCATTCATCCATTTATTCATTCATTCATTCATTCATTCATTCATATAAAATATGATTTCCATCTACAAGAAATAAAAAGATAAATATCACAAGGAACCGTGGGCTGGCTGTTGAGAGTCATGGAAGTCATGAGGTGTTTCATCCTTATCTTGCGAACAATTAAATGGACTGCTGAAAAAGATTAGCAGGAATATCGTATCGACAATCCATCATTACTCATCCATTGATACGGCGTTCAATAGTCATTCCTCTATTCGTTATGTGACACCTCTCTTTCTGTTTGTTTATACTTCATTTTAATGTACTTCGTAATGTTTTATCGTATCTCGTAAACTGACATTGATACCCAGTTGTATGATAACGTGTGATAATTTGACGAACGTCAAGACTGTATATACGTTACATAGAAGTCAGATCCACTGAAATTCGATCGTTCCCCAGTTACAAGATATTTTCTTACCACAGATATATATTTAGCATATATATGAAAAAATCATCAAACATACAAACCTTCTCCAGTTGCTTACGGATACGGATACAAAATGTCTTTATTGCCGATATGGTTTAAACAATAAACATTAGCTAAAATTCGTTGGATCGACATACAAATGTAATGAATAGGGTGAACATACAAATCTGGAGCATAGATAAAATATTTCTACATACCCATACACATAGAACATTAACAATCCGGTCCACTTCATCTCTGGGTCACCGGTCAGATTTTTCGGTCAGAATTTTTGAGCTTTTTATTCGTGCAATTTCTCCACAAAAACTGCATGGTACATTAGTAGATATTAATGTGATGTAAAATAAAATAGTTTTTGCCCAATTTTCATTACGAAAAAGCTAAAATTTGGAAGAGAAAAAAATCCCTTTTCTGGTACCCCACGTAGCCGCCATCTTGAATTTACTCATGATCCTCTGCTCAGGGTTCCTGCAAATAGACTCAAAATGACTCCAATATGATAAACTATAAAGTCATTTAGTGTCAACTCTTAAGTTTTTTGTCGTCCCGGAGGTAACACAGAAAGTTTGTGGAGGGGGGGGGGGGGGCACCCCTCTTATGATGTAACATGAATAAACATAGCTAGGCTTTCCAAATTAATATTATGTATACATCGGGTGATGGTCGAGGTGTGCTAAAGATGATGGACCTTTACATAATGTATCCAGGTCAGATGATATTTAGTACGATATTTCATGCAGGATTACATATTTATACCACATTTATACCACATATGCCTGGATTTGAAGTCTATTGAATATCACTGACCTTGACCTGTTTTCCAAAGGTCAAATCCTCTATGTCAAGTCTAAGATCTCCGAATTCATGTTTTATATGCATTTATGTTAGAATAGACCAGAAAATTGTTGGACCTGACTGACCTTGATCTATAATTCCAAGATCAAATTACTTGATTCGATTATGAGCTATATGGAAGAGTAAAAGAATATATTTAGAGCTAGGAATTTGGCCATGCTCTGCCAAAACCCCCACACAATTTTTTTCCACGCAATTGCGACATTAACCAAATCTGACCTGGGTCAACCGGCTATTCTTAAATGGCCAATTTCTAAAATGAGACAACGACAGTCAACCCTACTAGATCACATTTTTGTTACGCTACACTTCTAAAAATACATCTTATGCAATGCATGATTGCTTAGTGTAGACAATAACTGATAGCCGAGATGCATTGGAGCCCATTGTGCTATTTTTTTCTCGCTGTCAAAACCTCATGAATTATGACCCATACTTCAATAGGAAAATTATGTTAATTTCATGCAATATACATACTTTTACAGCTATTTGCTTTCTGAATTTCTCACGAGAGATCATTTACGTATCGCCTTTAAATAGCTCTGGTGTTACTTAGGGGTCAGGTCCAATTAATAGAGGCACTTTCTCAATGCCTTCGAGACGGATCGTGAACTTTCTCGACTGAAACCGGGAGGGCACAACCGGAAACCCACGGTCGGTCTGTGAAAAACCGTAGGCTTGAAACAACACGGGTTAATTTCGTTGAATGAAAACACCAAAACAACACTTTTGGTGGGTGTTGGTAATATACTCACGTTCTATTATTTATTGCTGATTTCATGTCTAGAAATTTAACAAAATAATAAAAGTAATTACCGTCCAATTGGGCGTGCAATCAAGATTTAGACCAACGGTCACATATATTGTATACTATCAACGATACCGCGTGTTGTCTGTGCCAAAGGCTGATAGGGAATGCTCAAACACTTCGATCGAACGTTTATATTTATATTCTCCTGTTTACAGTGCATTGCAGTCCCTCTCGTGGTCTTCAAAGCCACTGCATTTCTGAATACCGAGAAAATCTCTGACGAAACGTGGTACCATAATGTTCAAGTCCTGATGCTATCAAATAATTATTTCAATATTATTTCTTCTATACTTCTACAAGAACATATATGATAGTTTATTCTAGACGTACATAATTTATTTCAATACGCAGTTCCTGGACGCATCCACTCCAGTAATTCAAATTCTAAAACAAGGTTCAAAACAAGTTACACTGAATAATAAAGTGCCAGTTTACGAAATAAGATACGCTGAATAATAATGTGTCAGCTTATAAAATTTCAATTGCTGATGTTTCTTCTTTTCCATACATTACGTGTAGAGAAATTACGCTGTAAGAGCAAGTATGCGACTACAGATCAATAGCAATATTGAAATAATAAAATAATATTAAATCATTTATGATTAATCTATTTTATTATGCGTGTTTTAATGAAGATATTAATATATATTATTAATAATGAGCACCGATATTAATCTCGCCACAGAGAAGTGTATATATAACAAGCGTACGCATTCTGAATGGTTCAACCCTACTTATGAAGCCATCTCGATTCCATTCCCGAAGCAAGTCGGATTATTTCGATGAAGATCGAGATGATTATGTGCTTCGAGAGAAAACCGGGAGCAAACCGAAACATCAATCGATGGAGATAAACCGTGACCTTTGGAGACGAAATATTTATCGGTTTTACTCGTTTATCGAGAATCGATTGGATATTAATATTCTTAATATTCTTCACTGTAGATAAATAAAGCAACATTCGTGTATTCCATTGTCCTCTTGATAACACACCAACCGCTAATATCAACTCTTTCTGTCCACAGAGTTTATAATTCATTGAACTCCTGCCAATTGTTACATATACAATAACCAACACAGTTAACTAATTAATAAACTAATGAAGCGCGTTATTTCTTCAATGACAACTTTTCCAAGGGTATTTGCTATATTCTTGAAATCTTGGTCGTCAGGTATCTAAATTGTAGACCAGTGTTGCAGTAACACATTTATGTCACTGTTGAGTGTTTTGAATCATTCAATCTTCACTCAATCAACATTAGAATTGGATTGCATACTCAGCGGATTGCATTCTAATAAAGATTATATCCGGAGAAAATAATTTGCTATAGGCGCCCATAGTTCAGCCACGGAGCAATTTACGTGGAACCGCTATTGATTTGGTTCAGATTCAGATGTATGGACCATGTGATCATAAACAAAGCACATTTATTGAGGCTGAATGAAGTGAGAATGTTTTAGTGCAATTTTAATTTTCCACATTTTTAATAAATTGAAAACAAATTCCGCATAGATGGCGTCACGAGATCAGAAATGAGTTTGATGACCACTCCGCAAGGTTGTGAGTGTACTCGCAATACTCAAATGAATTTGTATATTCTGAAGGTACATTCATATAAAATTTGGGAAATTTATCTCGACAATTTCTTGGTGTGAGGAACGTCCATAATATCTCGACAACAAATTTTATTAATAATTGTATTTAAGTTTCCTCTGCGCTCTAAAGTGTTTTCAAGCTGATGGACATGTTAGTGTTTTGCACGATATTATATTATATATAAAGTCAGTAGGAGTCAGTGGGTGCGAAAAGTCTAGAAAATATTATATGAGAACGAGGAAGTTCAAATACCATTTCAATTACAACGATAAGTTTGTATTGAAGGACTAACTGAGGGAGCATGCCTCAATACGATCATTCAGTAGGAACTTCGGAATGTAGGTCAGATTGTATTGACTTTGTATTCTCTGAAAGACGAATAGATTATAGATAGTATATCGAACCGGTACAAATATACATGACACTAACAAGTCGATTATTTCTATGACAAGACTGGACGGAATTTGAAATGATTCCGGCACTTCCAGGTTGACTGCCCAACATTCGCGCGTCCCACTCCCGCCTGTGACTGTCCTGGTCAAATACAGAATGATATAGAAATAGTATTGGGGGCTAAGGCAGATCGGAAGTGCAGGTGCTGGGTTGGTAAAAAATTGTAAATAACACAGGTGGGCAGCCTCTCTATAATCAGACGAGGGAATGTAAAGGTGCTGTAATTACCTAAAATTACCTAAAATCAAAGCCCCTAGAGAACGGAACAAGTTACCCTTCGACTTACAAAAATGTACATCCATATCATTATTCAAAACACTTGCGAAACAATATCTACAAACAGATAACACTACACCCATATACACTCTTAATTAAACACATACAGTATAAACCAATGGTTGTATTTTATGGCCGCACTCTCCAAATATTACTTTTTATTCCTCAACATCTCACAAACATAAATTGACGTCTTTTGCAAATGTATATGCCTTTTGTATCATGCTGGGATACCACAAGCCCCCTGGGGATTTCTCCCGCCGATCACCATTCTCTTCTTATTTATCGACATCTGTGGATATATCATTACATCATGTGCTTATTTGTTATCAATTTCTCGATTGGTGAATACAAAAAAATCAATTCAATTCAATTCAAAGGCGGGGAGACTGTCGGTATTTTGGAGGAATGATAATCTGAGAATTATGTTAGGTGGGTAGCATATTTGCAAGGAATAAACAGTTAAAATGAATAGAGCTCAGATGATTAACATAATTTATATGCATTTTAAAATCAAACTTTCCCTATTTCGGGTGACTCTATAACACGGATCATAGCAAAGGAAAAGAAATTCGTGTAAGTTTGCAGATTTTTTAAGACATATACGTGGGTATCAATTATATCTCTTCTGGAAACAGGATTACAAATACTTTGAAAATTGATGAATATTTAAGAAATAATGTTTTCGTAGGCGTGCTCAATGGTTAGTGTACGCACGGTTAGTGTGAGAAAGTTTATATTTTAGGGCAAGGGTGAATACTACCCGTGCGTAAAATAACCATTGAGCACGCTTACGAAACATTATTTCTATCCTATTGCACCACCCAAATCGATTATCAAGAAAGATTATAAAGATTTCAATTATGTTGAAAACATATTTTAAACTTTGACAACCTTTATCTCCTTTCGTGGAAAAACTCGTCCACTGATGCCCCGTCTCGGTTGGCATCGTGCCAATGTCAGTGGACGAGTTGGTCTCTAATGGGGAGTGATACTGTCAGATGTGTGGAAATTACGTGGATATTTGTTCATTTGTGTCACTTTGTTAATCAATTTCACGGGGGAAGCAACAGTTAAACTTGAGAAATAAATTTCATCTAATTTATTTGTTTGTTTTATCGATTGTTATTTGTATGAAAGCAGACGTCCCTTTCCTCATCCGACTTGTGAAATGAGATCTCCCAATGAACACCTGCACTTGACGGGTGTTGATTTCACATAACCGTGCTAAACGTGTAATAATTGCACGGTTAGCTCGATATTATTGATATACGTGTTATAGAATCAACATTTTGGTATTTTCGAAAAAGGACAGAGCAGACAGATATCACGAGTGTAGCTGATGTTAGCAGGCGTATTTTCGTATTAATATATGTAATATCACATTTCTGAATATTTCAGATGTTTCGCTCAGCAACCGAGATGATGTCAGCGACAGATTTCCTCATTTATTTAGTTTTGAGGCTACTTAATATTTACCTGTCTGTCTTTACCTGTTTTAAAATTTGAAACTGAACCAACGTATCGTATATTGTATTGTATATCCCTGTATATACACTCTCAGAAATATTCAGGGATTAATCCTGAATAGATCAGGCTGCACATCCACAACTCAATTTCAGGGATTTTACCTGAAATTCAGGGATAATTTCCTGAAATTCAGGTATATCATCCCTGAATTAAAGCTAAATTACCTGAATTTTAGGGGATTTTACGTACCTGAATAGGGTCGGGAACATACTAATCAGGGTGGTAAATTTGCCTGAATTTCAGGGAAAATCCTCTCATTCAGGGATCATTTTCCTGAAATTCAGGAAATTATCCCTGGATTTCAGATAAAATCCCTGAAATTGAGTTGTGGATGTACAGCCTGATCTATTCAGGATTATTCCCTGAATATTTCTGAGAGTGTATGTTTGAGGAGTGTGTCATTTGACCTCGAATCTGCACACAATCCTCCTTGTTCCATAGAACAGATTTATCAAGCTTATGACTATAATATTTGTTCTGGCATCGTGCAGATAGACACTACCTGTAAATAATAGTATTTAACTATTTGAATAATGTATGCATTTGCATTCAAAATTGTGTAATATGAAACATATGGAAATAGTGTAGGTTCAGACAATATTAATTGATCTCATTCATACTCATTTTTTTATCACAAACCACGGGCAAAAGCCCCGATTTAGATCATACTGATGAGCAAATCATATCGAGAGAATTTAACCTTTTTCTATATATATTTTTATATGAACTATTTAGATAATAACAATGTCTATAAAACGTATCAAATTGGATTGATGTTTCATTGCCACATTCTCACCTGAAATACTTTATAAGAAAATTCCTTCTCGTAGCCTAGGAGAGGGAGAGAACCAGGTAAAACATGAAAAATGACCATCAAAGTCCAAAATCTGCAGCGGTCTGCCTCAACAAATCTTGATTCGGAACTGTCTACTGAAACTGTTTTGGCTAGTCTAAGTAGGACTTGATGAACGCTTGTCTAATGTGGAGTTGGCCTCCTTTGTGATCTGAGCACACGACCGGATCTTCAGTTGTGTGTGACTAAAAAATAATCCGAAAAATATTACTTGAGATAAAGGAAGTTCGAGTTCCATTACAATCAATTAGTTTGTATTGAAAGGCGAGGGAAGAACATTACAATATCAGATTACGATCATTCAGGACGAACTTTTCAAGGTAGGTCAAATTTTATTGAATTTACATTCATCATAATATTAATAGAGCATTTACTATTACATGTGGTACCAGTAGTTCTAGCTGGTACACAGTACAGTTACCTGTCGGTGATGTCTAAAAAACTCATTCTTTTGTCATGACTCGACGAGATTGGAAAGGATCTCGGCACTCCCATACTCGAGTTCGGCTATTGTGGCTGCATACAGAATGATCTAAGTATATTAAAGGGAGATCAAATATTGGTGGGTAGTAATATTGTAGAATGGTCGGAAGTAGGCATCTTCTCTACATTCAGGTGGGTGACTACAAATAAGTAGTAAATATATCCGTAAGCGACCATAACGGGCTCCAAGCGAGTGGTAATTATGGACGCCAGCACGGGTACTAGATAAAACACCAGGCAGCGCCAAAAATTTCAAAATAGAATCGGCATATTTTAAGATCTAGTAAATCTGTAATCGCAAATAGAATTGGCGGTTGGCATGGATGCCATTTTGAGTGATAGTGATAGTGAAAGCACCGAAGAAGTTCACTACACGGTAGTGTAATATTCAAACTTGCCTTACAAGATGAGCGTTATCAGGAATTTTTGGCTGTCGAAATTGGCAAATACACTTCAGATGCTATGAACGCCATGTTAGTTGCTAGGGAGGAAAATTTGGAAAAGTTTATTAATGCAACAATCAAGTTCGCTATCTCAGGAAACCTATACCGATTAGATTTCGATGCGTTAATCCGTCAAATTTATCAAGTGGGAAAAATTAATTCCTGATTAATCCGTGGTGGCCATATTGGGTTACAAATGAAAGTTTTACTATCGGCCTGGAAATCCCTACTGCCATCGATCCTTTACGTCAAATCACAAAGTGTTTTCTTCAGATTTCTAGAAGAAGAAATGTGATAACGACACCAAACAATAAGGCCGCCAAACCGAACAATGGTTTGATACATACTCATCATTCAGCATCTACTTGGAATGTAAACGCGATTGATTAACTTGAACTTTCCACAAGAGTTATCACATATATCAACCTACTTTCACCGTTCAAATCAGAAAGTCAGAAATCCCGACCAGATTGATTGAAAAATGGCGACCATAATTTCTTACTTAGCAAATTTATTGAGTTGGGGGTTGAAGGTTAAGGTGCTCATGAGAATTGTGTTGTGTTTCTCCGATAAATCCAAGAATTTTGACCAATAGGAATCAATTGAGGATAGAATGTAAACACAATCATTCTATGACTTTTCCATTTCATCGATGTAGTAATGTTAACAAAATGACACGCGCAATATCCGGTGGCAAAATAATAACGACATAATAATGAGAACAGGCTTCTATAGCTATACCGATTTGGAACCCTGTGTGAAAAATTGTTCGAATTGTTGGATGGAAAAGGGGGGTACATAGTGGTGCAAAAAAAACGTTGCAAGCAATATAATCGAGATGATTACCAGCAAATTGTGGCATTAAAATATCTTTTTCGTATTTCGGTTGAAAGTACCGCCAGGTATGTTGCATATACAAATTATGTTTCATAAAATAAAACGCGGTTGTTTTGTCTTTCAAAATAGGTATTTCAATGATGGGCAACTGCTGGATTAATGCTGTAGGATTTGACGAGTGAATCTCCTATTTATCTTCCAAAATAAAAACCTTCCGTGTTTTGGAGAACGGTAATCTCAGATATACAGCACGGCTGAAACTAATATGGGCGAAGCGGGCGAGGTTAGTACGGATATGTATATGTATACCAATGGCCGAGTTGTCATCTTGGCGGATTTTAAAAAAATAATATCTCATAACAGTATTGAATACAAGCGTCTAGTCCGCCGTCAATGTTCAGCCATCGTCCATTGACGAATTTCTGCGTCTGTTACCTTAATGCCTAATTCGTATAACAGGATTAGCATCAAAGCATAGTATACATAAACATAGGCTAGTTCCCTGCAATATTTTAACAGCTTCAATGAAACTGCCCTCTGCACAAATGATCTATTGTAGTTTTGTGATTTGTAAACATGGTAGAGAGTGAAGCGTTGGTCGGCGAAATATTTGTATCTAATACCGCTCAAGCCGATGCTAGGTACCGTCTGCTGATGCATTTAATATGTCCACATGAACACCTACAATAAAAGTGTGGCTGTCCACATGAACACCTACAATAAAAGTGTGGCTGTCCACATGAACACCTACAATAAAAGTGTGGCTGTCCACATGAACACCTACAATAAAAGTGTGGCTGTCCACATGAACACCTACAATAAAAGTGCGGCTGTCCACATGAACACCTACAATAAAAGTGCGGCTGTCCACATGAACACCTACAATAAAAGTGCGGCTGTCCACATGAACACCTACAATAAAAGTGTGGCTGTCCACATGAACACCTACAATAAAAGTGTGGCTGTCCACATGAACACCTACAATAAAAGTGTGGCTGTCCACATGAACACCTACAATAAAAGTGTGGCTGTCCACATGAACACCTACAATAAAAGTGTGGCTGTCCACATGAACACCTACAATAAAAGTGCGGCTGTCCACATGAACACCTACAATAAAAGTGCGGCTGTCCACATGAACACCTACAATAAAAGTGTGGCTGTCCACATGAACACCTACACAGTGTGGCTGTCCACATGAACACCTACAATAAAAGTGCGGCTGTCCACATGAACACCTACACAGTGGCTGTCCACATGAACACCTACACAAAAGTGTGGCTGTCCACATGAACATCTACAATAAAAAGTGTGGCTGTCCACATGAACACCTACAATAAAAGTGTGTGGCTGTCCACATGAACACTACACAAAGTGTATGTCCACATGAACACCTACACAAAAGTGTGGCTGTCCACATGAACACCTACAAAGTGGCTGTCCACATGAACACCTACAATAAAAGTGTGGCTGTCCACATGAACACTACACAAAGTGTGGCTGTCCACATGAACACCTACACAAAAGTGTGGCTGTCCACATGAACACCTACACAAAGTGTGGCTGTCCACATGAAAATGCATCTCCTACAATAAAAAGTGTGTGTGGCTGTCCACATGAACACCTACATTAAAGTGGCTGTCCACATGAACATCTACAATAAAAGTGTGGCTGTCCACATGAACACCTACACAGTGGCTGTCCACATGAACACCTGGGCTACTAAAAAGTGTGGCTGTCCACATGAACACCTACACAAAGTGTGGCTTGTCCACATACACCTACAATAAAAGTGCGGCTGTCCACATGAACACCTACACAAAGTGGCGTCCACATGAACACCTTACACAAAAGTGCGGCTGTCCACATGAACACCTAGTGTGTGTGGCTGTCCACATGAACACCTACACAAAGTGTGTGGCTGTCCACATGAACACCTACACAGTGCGGCTGTCCACATGAACACCTACACAAAGTGTGTGGCTGTCCACATGAACACCTACACAAAGTGTGGCTGTCCACATGAACACCTACACAAAAGTGTGGCTGTCCACATGAACACCTACAATAAAAGTAGTCCTGAAATTCATACACAAAGTGTGGCTGTCCACATGAACACCTACACTAAAGTGTGGCTGTCCACATGAACACCCACAAAAAGTGTGGCTGTCCACATGAACACCTACAATAAAAGTGTGGCTGTCCACATGAACACCTACAATAAAAGTGTGGCTGTCCACATGAACACCTACAATAAAAGTGTGGCTGTCCACATGAACACCTACAATAAAAGTGCGGCTGGGCTGAAATTTCATCACGAGGATCAGTTTTGGTTCTTGCAATCTTTTTAGAAATATGCAATCAGTTTATGTTTCTGTGGGATCATATGACTTCGTCACGTCGGCATCGTTTTCCACCACTCTTTTAATGTTGCCTTTATATGAACGAAAATTTGTTGGAACGACGTTATATCCTACTCACTCAGTCAGCCCGTATACAGGCAACTTGCCTGGAATTGAGGTATACCATAAATCCATATATACTATGACAATGACTAATACTGTTATATGGAATAGGTCTTTGGATTATGGACGCGGATATTGTCTAATGGACGACGGCTGAATTATGGATGACGGATTAGACGCTTGTAATAGCTCCACATGTCATCGTTGGGATATAATTCCTTAGACCTCATTTCAATACAGCAAGTAGTATTTTAATGAAGGTCACAATGGGGCCACAAATGCATAATAGATTCGGTCCTGTGAGAAGTAGGTCGACGCTGTAATCATTCATGATTTCCTGAAAAGTAATATTTATATAGAAATGTTTACACGATTTTACAACGACCCCTGTTTTTATCACCTCAACGTATGGCCATTTTAATCTTCTAATATAGCATGTGTTTAACATATCCTGATACTTCTTCCAGATCAGATGAGCAAAACTATTGATTCCCTCATATAATTTAAATTTGAAACAACGTTATTGAGAGTTTGACTTTCTTTTAACCTACGAATTATTTATTTCTATAAATGCAGTATTTTCCATGAAGATAACTGTGTTCTGGATGTCACCTCCGTAAAAGGTTTGATCAATACGAAAATAAAGACCGAGAAAGTAAACAGTTCGAAATGATTGGAAATCCCAACTAGACAGAAGGCGAAGATAGGAGATGAAACATGGAGAAATCGTTGACATTCAGTTTCAATAGATGGTTGTCTATGGTTTCCACATTAGTAAAATACATGATTAAAGATAACATACTGCTAGTCTATGAGCATGAAGCACCCATGGTGCGAGATCTAAATTTGATATTGTTGAAGCAACTGATTTGTTTATAGGAGCAGCCTTTTCTAATGTTTTATATTCTCTATAGACAAAGGCGGCTACAGAAAATCTGATTCAATCTTACAAATTATTTTGTTGATTACAGTTTCTATTTCACACACACACACATGCATTTATTCTGTTTGTACTTGCCATAACACGTCTAAGGATTGAATTGACACGGTACATCGTTGAGATACGCAGACAGTGGGCTTTAACGGTAGCTAGTAATTTCCGGTCAACTTATCCGTCTTTCGGTAGGGAAAAGTTACCTCCGCTCAGACGAAAGCTAGTTTTCCTTGTTGAACTTCTACCGTATATACACTAACTGGTACACTTGCCGCGTGTTTGCGGATGTCTCCACACAACATAGAAACAGAGACTGTCACTTGACACTTCTTATGATAGAGTATGTAAAACGCAAATGTAAAACAAACTGCCGGTAGATTATATTCTTAGCTAATAAAGTACTTCTGCTTAATGTTTACATGTAAATATTGTTAGAAAATTTACCATTTATGCTAGAATATTAATTTGAGAATAATTGTGGTGTAAAATCCAGAGGTCTAATCATTTTTCCAAGAAAACGGAATGCTTATTCAAAACTACAATAATATGCCGGATGTTACATTTTGTCATAAATTCTCAGAATATTTTCTTTGTGCATAATATCACGACAGGATATCTTTGTATTAATAAATGATATGATTAAGTTGCCAGATATTTTACCTTGCACCTGGATTTGAGGGAAGAAAATTTGGCCTGTAGGAATATGTCTTGGTCAAGCTTACAAGCTTGGTCAAGCTTCCTCCAGATGTATGAAGGAAGTATTTCGAGGGGATATTTCTAGTCAAAAATATTGGAAATATTTCGTGGTACAGGTAAATGATTTAGTGTGAAAAGACGTAGGCAGAACAAGCCTATATAATAAACGCCAATTTCCATCACATCAAAGTTGCGAAATTAGTCTCTGGATCGGTTTCAAAGGTTTCTGCCACAGAATAGTCGAATAAGTGCAAGCTCTACAACGACAACGACAAGCTCTTTGCTCCACGAAATGGCCGGTAACGTTTAAATAACATTTGTATACAATGTGAGAAACATCTGAATGCTGAATTCCATTCATTCAACTAATACTAACATTTTCTTCACTGAATTGTATTTACTCCAAAAAGTATCTTAAATTATAGCAACTCTCTACGA
This sequence comes from Hanleya hanleyi, assembly GCA_036873755.1. Classification (NCBI taxonomy): domain Eukaryota; kingdom Metazoa; phylum Mollusca; class Polyplacophora; order Lepidopleurida; family Hanleyidae; genus Hanleya; species Hanleya hanleyi. The sequence goes on from JAVTVY010031445.1 coordinate 57,356, forward strand.
AACGGCACTCCTGTTAGTTGTTTTCCCGCTTAACTGGCATCCCTTTATGTCATCTATTAATCCATTATTTCACTGAAAATGATGTGTTTATATGCACAATTGTGAGTCCCCATATTGTCCTTTTTGCCAGTTATATGTCGCTGACTGAGCTCTATTTATCTTACGAAGGTGAATAATCGATTACCAGCTGAGATATTTTTTGGGGGACCACGGCAGCCTACTGCGTTGGGAAGCTAAAAGCAATACTTAGTGGAGAACCTGGCAACTTTAAATCGAGTTAATATATGATTGAATGATCAGGCAGCATACTGAATAGTTTATATTCAAGATTACTTTACTCAAGTGTTTTTTTTTTCAGTAACACATTCCATAGCCAGTAGTCTAGTAGCCTTTGTCTGCGGTTCGCTGGTATCCACGGCGCCCATCGAGACTTTCAGATGGATGAACCCATGTGGGGGAGGTAACCCTCCTTCTAGTCCAAATCTTTCCACCGACTCCCCATACGAAGTTAATCTGATTATATCTGATATCATCGCCATGTGTGAGATAGCCGGGCAACACGCCGCCAGCCTGAAAATGAAAATAGTAAGTTATTCATTATATTTGGTTATTCCGATAATATTATTTTTCTTTTCAATACAAAACATATTTTGGCTGAAATAACATTAGAGATGGAATGGGTACCTTGTGTGAGAAATACTCACTAACAATTCAACGATACTAATATAGCATTTAAAATGCGTTGAAATTTGATTGTAAACTATTTTGTACATGCTAATGTATATTAATTTGAAAATATTGTCGTCTTATACATGTGTTTGTTTTATACTTTGTTGTTCGCCTTATAATTAATTATATCTTCCCACAGAGTACATGTAAGTAAAAGGGAAGAAAATAAGCCTGTCGACCCTGTTCAAACTATGATAGATTTATATACCATGACCTTGTGACAAAGTTTTCCAAGAAACCTCCCCTGATATAAAATTCCATTCATGTGGGTTATCATTCAGCTAGGTCACATACCATTGAGCTGTAAACAGACTGCCGCCACTGGTTTCATTCACTAGTCGCCAAGTCCATTCACAAATGACAAGAAATATGCATTCGGAAACCCTGGTGGGGACACGCATCATGCGCATGTAAAGAAAGGTGTACACTTTTTTTTTGTGGTGGCGTCTTAGACTTGGTAGCGGGGTAGCGGGGGTGAAGCGGGGTAGCGGGGTGGGGCGGGTAGCGGGGGGGTAAAGGGGTAGCGGGGTGGGGCGGGGTAGCGGGGGGTAGCGGGGTAGCGGGGTGGGGCGGGGTAGCGGGGGGGGGTAGCGGGGTAGCGGGGGCGGGTAGCGGGGCGGGGGGGTGGGGTTACACCTGGGTAATAATTCTGATATTTTTACGGCAATTCATGTTAATTTCATTAACCCTTTATAAACAGCTAATGGGACGACTCACGATGACAGAAGAAGAAGCCCAGGTGATATTGAAAGACATGCATTTGGAACGGTTTCCCGCTATAGCTGGATCAGAAAAAGAAACGGTAGGCACCAATAATCTCTTTTGCAGGGAGAGTGGTTGATATATGTTGTTTTGCTGAATATTAAAGACAATAGCTATCAAGCCGATAGACGCATGGTTACGCCCCCTTCTGATTACAATACGTTAATTTTCGTTTTAGTCGGTAGGACTACGTTGCAAGGAACTGTTTGTAGGCTCGAAACATCGACTTTAAATGAGGCTATTGATTTTTGATCTAACTATGAACCGGGCGATCTCACTAAGATTTTTGTATGTTTTCATTGAAGGTTGGAGAGATATTTCTTCGAGATTACGAGAGACTTTCAGGGGCAGCCGTGTTCCTAGAGCAATTGGCCTGGGATGAGAACGACCAACAAAATGGCGAATACAAAGAGAACATCTCGAGGGTACAAAAAGCTGTATATAGCACCCTGTGTTACTTGGAGAACGGGATCTACGGACAAGGCATTGCGTTAGAATCTTACGTTACTCGGGACGTCATGAAAGACGAATACAGGAACATCACAAACAAACCTACACGGTTCATCCGTGATTATATCATTTCCAGAGATGTCGAGAGCTTGGAGGAATCTGTCAAAACAGACTACAAGAACTTGCAGAACGTGCATGAATAAAAAACTATCGGTATCAGAATACGTAGCAACCGACAAGTTTTCGATAATTGTTCATGGTTAGATGGTGCAACCCAGGCTAATAACCGTAGCCTTTAATTTTTTTGGTTACGACGGGAAAGGAAAAAAATGTTCCCATTTATATAAATATATGTCTTATCGGATTTTCAAATCACTACATTATAGGATAGGAGTCGGACATACTTTCCTATCACACCTTTATTATTTGGTATTGTATTATAAAATACAGGTTCTTTAATCTGGAATCGACGCCATAACAAGTGCCAGGCACGGACACTGAAGTCATCGAATGAGTATTAGCATATGCTCTCGGTTGGAAATTTGCGTTCAATGTTTAATGTTTACATCAACACCAGACGATGAAATGTGAGTTGAAGTACGTCTGAGATTAAACCACATAAAGCGGCATTTATCGAGAAGTCACAAGCACTTCCCAACGTTTTCCTCTGTGATGTCAAATCTCGAAATGAAATTTCCCTACAAGGAAAGTTACGTAGATTATATTAATCCTCAATATTTATTTCGAAATGTGTCATTCAATGAATGCTAAAGTATTTCCGAGGAAGCACATGTAAATGTTTAACTATATATATTAGCTAGCCTATTTGTTTCGAAATGTATCATTCAATGAATGCTAAAGTATTTCCGAGGAAACCCATGTAAATATATAACCATATATATTAGCTAGCTTATTTATTTCGAAATGTATCATTCAATGAATGCTAAAGTATTTCCGAGGAAACCCATGTAAATAGATAATTATATATATTAGCTAGCTTATTTATTTCGAAATGTATCATTCAATGAATGCTAAATTATTTCCGAGGAAACCCATGTGAATATATAACTATATATATAAGCTAGCTTATTTATTTCGAAATGTATCATTCAATGAATGCTAAAGTATTTCCGACGAAGCACATGTAAATATTTAACTATATATGTTAGCTAGCTTATTTATTTTGAAATGTATCATTCAATGAATGCTAAAGTATTTCCGATGAAGCAAATGTAAATATATAACTATATATATTATCTAGCTTTATGCATAATAGAACTTTCTTAGTTCGAAAGTTTAGGGTTCGGTATTACGGACATTGAAGCGCCATATATATAGCCACTCTAAAAATGTAGCATTTTCATTGCAGTATACTATATGATGTGCCAATTTATTCATTGTATTCATTATCAGTTTGGTTATTTAAGCATTTATTACTACTCGTTTTAATAAAAACCTCTATATATTTCGACATTTCAATTTTTTCCGTGTTCTTTTTCGTAAATATGTCTTCAAAGCTACATACCTATCCGTGTATTTATATGCTTTCAGCCAATATATGTTGTATATTGCTTGGGGCTCATGCGTGAGATCTTTACAGATAATAGGTAACAAACTGGTTTCCGGAATCCTTATTTTCTGGTCAATAACTATAAAATTTTCAACATATTTTTTTCCATTACACTTGAATTATTCTGGGCATGTCACATTGATACGATATGAAACTTACGCTTTCTGGTTGACGTGTCTGCTTGTATTTTTAGCATAGATAAAATATTTCCATTACGGCGTACTATTAATGGGACAAATGGAGTGATTTTCGTCGCATCAATTCCGCAAATCGTGTTTTTCTAGATCGTACTGAAGTGTTTTTCATTATCAGTAGGACTGCATGAATTTATCTCATGTGACATGTACTACTTGATATTCCACCAGTATCCCTTATTTGTGTTATGCCTAAGAAACTAATAGCCCTTCAGGACATACGCACATACTGATCCGCTATTACCCCTCAAATTTCGAAATTATTTCATGAACCTATCCTAGGTTCAACACTATCCAACCCAGCAAGTCTCCATCAATATCTACAGAACTGTTGATCATTCAAATTTTATTCGGATTTCTAGAAGATTTCGAAAATAAATTTCCTTTGGATTTTAACAGCAGGTAGCGTAAACCTTAAATATTCAAAATACATATGAGTTTTATAATAAACATATAAACCATCCCTATTTTGTCATTTCTTGAATTGTACATGAAAGATTTCAAATTATAGCAAATATATGACTGCGTTAACCAAACTCAGTCCGTATATCTATGAGAAGTATGATATTTTCTACATTAATCAGAAGTATCGCATTGGTTAACGTAATCATATTTATCGACATGAAAGGAATAAGTTGAAGCAATATTCAACGGGTGGGAAAAAATGACGACGTCCGGTGAATAAAAAGCAGCCATATGAGTCTACAGGAAATCATCCCTGGACACCTAGCATTCAGACCCGATAATTTGTTAGATTTTCGGACGTAGCCTTGGTGTCTCAGCCGCGGTTTTTTTGCAGCTGTAGTTTATTTGTAGATACATGTTTGAGTGATTTCTGCGCTTTATAAAAAAAAAACAAAAAGAAAAAAATAAGGACGTACCGTATAATGATTTTAGGGTCCGTTTGTTGCTTATACTCAACTTCGGATCGCATATATCAGTTTTCTATGCATATATTGTGACTAATGCGTCAAATATAATTATACGATACCTTTGCAAGTGGTGCCTTTTTTGGATCTATTGAACTCTAAACACCCAAATATAAAGTTTACTGTAGAAGAAGAAAGCAATGGAGTACTTTCCTTTCTTGACGTACTTGTGTTAAAATCTGAATACTCTGTTCAAACTAAAGTATACAGGAAACCCACAAATACGGGTTTATACCAAAAATGGTATAGTCTTGTACCTGATAAATACAAAAACAATATTATATCTACTTTTCTTCGCAGAGCATGGAATATTTGCAGTTCCTATGAATTCTTTTCAGAAGAAGTCGAGAACATAAAACGTTTGTTCGTTAAAAATGAATATCCGCCAAATGTGATAGATAAAGCAGTCTATGAGTTTGTTGACCAACAATACAAAACCAAACCAAAACCCAAATTCGGCCCTGAAAAGAAAAAACTGTTTATAAAATTACCTTTCCTTGGTTTTGCTACTGAACGACTTAGAAAAGAATTCAGATCCATTAACAATTTAGTTCCGTGTCTCAACATCATTGTTTGCTCTGATATATCTTGTACCGTAAGGTCTTATTTCAAATATTTTTTCAAAGACTATTATTTCAAGACTTGGAAGATAATGACCTTCGCAGCAAAGTCATTTACCAAACAGAGTGTGGTATTTGCCATGTAAAATACATAGGTGAGACGATTAGACATGTCTCGCAGCGAAGGGAAGAACATAACATATGTTCTAACCAATATAAACATTCCGCAATATGTGCAATCGCCACTCTACCTGAGGATGGAGAAAGTTTTTCTCTGAAAGCTTGTAAGAAATATAGTCAGAATGGACTTCTACAAAATTGTATCCGTCGTCATCTTTATTCTGGGATTAGTTAAACCCCTCCATAGTAGGATATACCTTTGCATATATTGTGTTGAAAACAATGCATGATACTTATGATAAAATGATGCTTATGTTATATTTGATCTGTAGAGTATTGTGCACATAAGTCGTTATCCATATTTCATTTGGTTAATAGTATCCAGCTTCTAAGATAACACTATAAGATAACACTATAAGATAACACTCAATTCATAAAAGGAAAGGACTAATTATAAGAAACAAACCCCTCTTTTGGAGAGATTGTTTTGCTCTCTTTATCAAGTTTATCTTAGTAGAGTAAATCTCAGAGAATTCTATCTTGAAGATAATAAGGATTGAGTCCCAACTTCAAACTTTCAGGATTATATGAATTAAGACAGGTAGCACCAGTTTTATAGTCACCTTCGTAAATAGATAAAATAACATTACATGAAAGAAACGTGAATAACGTTAACCTACTTCTCACGGTATTGAGGCTATAGATAGTTGTCGACTAAATATACTACCAACGTGACCTACAAACAAATACTATCACCAATTCACTATGAGTCAGAGTTTGGTCTGAATCGCTCTCCATTACCAATGTTGGCTCTTACACCCGTCAGTTGGATTATATCGGCTTTTCCGTGACTTATTATCTACCTATTTAAAATCGGTAGCTCAGTTACTTACGTTGGTATTTGAAACACCATTAAAATATTAACCCCCCAGATAAACTGGAGATATTACAAGTCACCCATAGCCGTTTGTCGGTCCGAATGAGCCGAAATCCCGATAAGCTCCTCGGTCATCCGCGCCTCGACGTTGGAAGTTATTGGTCGCTCATAATCCTGTTTGGCGAAATTTTGCTAATCCTGACATGGACATCACGGCGATTTCTTTAGCTCTACAGCCAGGAAGATCATATTACATCTTATCGATGTGTCCAACCGATAGAGGAATTTTCGTCCTCTGGTTGGCCTGAAATGGCTGAAACCGGATTTCCTAGCTGGTATAAGCCGAAATCAACCGTTCTATTGTATTTTACTGATAAAGGTAATTGGACGGTTCACGTCTCGCTCCCACGATGCACTGCGTATAGTATAAGAAGCTACCCAACTGACACCCCCTGTTTAAATATTCGCTTGCCTTCTGCTGTATTTTGTTGAGTTTGCTTTCTCTTATTAACAGAAGATAACTGTGTATTTTATAAAAGGAAAATGCCGATAATATAGTCGCAGAAATCGAACTTTGTTTTGGAACAACAAAATAACTTTTTGGGAAATTTAATTAAAGTGGCTAGATTACTGCACTAATACAGAGATTTGGTGAAGAAAATATGAGTAATATTTTTCCAAATTTTACTCGCTAATAATATATCTTCATTATATCGAAAAAAGGCTTCTTCTTCCTTGCCACATTTCATCCGCAATATAATTTCCTATTGGTAAGTGTGATGGGTTATGCACTTACAATTGATGAAATACAGAGAGCAAGAATTCGAACACGAGATTGTCATTTGTAACATACTTAACTTCTGTTTTATTGGATGAATAAACCGAGTGAATATGAGTATGGGTATAGAGGATCTTTCAGTCAAGTTGTGTTCCTGTCTTAATTATAGACTCCACTGTCTGAAATGTTTTGATTACAGGTAAGAATGGTTCCGTCTGTTTCTGTCAATAGTTATTAGTTGTCTTTCGCGCCATAACTTTTTCCCACTTTTAGTGTTTTCCTATATGGCTAATGCATAGAAATTTTTTCAAAACTGAAACTCATACAAATGGGATGTCCTGTTGGAATACTTTCATATACCTAAATGCAGATCTAGTATAGATATGAATAACATTTTGCTTAATTTAATTTAAAATTCTCATCGAAATTAGGATTCTTACATGCAGCAAAGTCTTCAGCAAAATGTATTCTGTCATCACTGAAGGAAAATTAAAATAACGAAAGAAAATGTAGAATGCACGGCTTCATCACGCCCTTCTTCACTGGTGGATGATTATATATCTAATCATTCCGATCAAGGCAGCACCGACTCATGCAAAGAACTGGGTGAAATACCAACAGAAAGTTGACTTTGGAGGCTTGAGCTATGTGACAATTTCAAATGTTAATTAAGATGTTGTGTCTTGTTTTCCAACTAGCCCTGCTCTCTGCACTTATTATTACAAAAATTCTTGTCCGCTGGAGTGTTTAATGCTTGCTAAATATGGTTGCATGGAGTTTCAACTTAGAAAAATATATCTGTAAACACGAGAGTTGATAATTGACTCAAGTCCGTGTTTACCAGGCACAGCATTTTTTTTTCCTTTATCTATTTACTGTGAAAATTACATCACAGAGCAGTCGCAGCCTGGTCACGGACGCACAAAGGAGATAACAGCATTTATTCCCAGCTTGATGTTGAGATATGATATGATTTTTTAAACCTATAATTGACCCTATTTATCTATGCTATAATTATCTTGTAATCATCGGAAAACCAATCTTTCTCCTCGCACATTGATATAAAAACTCCCTTCGAGTGCACTTTGACTTTACACTTCTATGAAATGTTTTTACGCATCAGCTAGTATTTCCGCAGGATTTCTCAATTCTCGATGTAGAAAAAATATTGCCGTAACGGATGAAATATTGTAGACCACTGAAATTATGAGTACCAGCCTTTCTAGCCCAGGGCCTAGGCCTAGTAATTATAAGCTGTGTCAGTGCACGAGTTTTGGCTGTGGGGATGTTGGAGGAATTGAGGTGGCTGACAGCACGCTGAGACGACACGTATCGGCTGACAAGAAATTCACTACGGTCCAGGAGGTTGAGCAAGGAGATGTCAGTTTTTCCTCGGTAATGAAAGTTTTGGGGTACACGACGGACTTAAGGAATATACCCCTTTTCAATGGATCCCAATGGACGGTCCAAGGTTTTCATGCAGCAATCTTGGAGCTGAAGACCCGTTATCCGGGACTTACGGAGAATGCAGTCACGGACATATTATGTCTGTTTGAAAAGGTAAAATACTCTCGAGCACATCTCATTAGGCTCTACAATATTATAAAAAAATCAAATGTTTTGTGTTGAAATCAATATGGTTTTGTGTTAATATATCAACACAAAATTGTGTTGAGTTCAATACAAATTAGTGTTGATTCTTACACAATTTGTGTTATTTTCAATACAATTCTGATGCTAAAATGGCTTCAACACAAATTTTTTCGCAGTGCGTCGCCCTGCCATAGTGAAACTTGTATACATTTATAGCTTACGGATAAAAGCATTTGTGAACTTTTGTTCGAGAAAAGTTAATACAATCAGCTTTTCTTTCAACTATACACTTCTTTTCCATTTCCAGGGTGTAATAAAGACGGCGTTACAAATCATCACAATAAAAATATTTTACAGTCCAATGGAGATCATTTGCGACCTAGTGGGTACAAGAGGTCAGTTTAATATGTAGGCCAATATAATTTGATACCGGACCATATATGTAGAATCTTTTTAATTAACCTACGTATCAGCATACTGGTATGAAAGCTAAGTATATGTGGTCGGAGAGAGACTGGATTGGTCGGTCATGTCTATACCATATTTTATATGGAAGCAGGCACCATTTTTTTCCGGTCATTTCGACAATTTTGTTTCAACAGCGTGATTTACACAATCAATAGTTAACAGCAGTCAATGCCGTCACTCCAGGTCTGAGAGTGTATTCCTCTGGTTGTTGCGATTAATTATTTTTTCAATTGATTTTCAACTTAATTTTAGAAAGGGAAACTCACCATGCACAGATGATCATGATAATGCAAGTGAAGATGACCCTCTCAGACTGGACAAAGAAAAAGGGTATATTGTTCATGACATTTTGAAATAAATATGACACCAATTATCATTAGCTTCACTCTATGCACAGCATTAAGATGTAAAATCAATCTTCTCACACCGAAGACATCATATTTTGTGAAACATGCATTGATCATCTGCGGATCAGAGAAAGGTACATCATGTAATTGGAGTCCCTCAATAACATGTGGAATGATTTAGCATCGACAATTTTCAACACCCTAATCAGGATGTATAGTTATGCCATCATAATTAATTGCAATCATTTGTAACGTCTTGCAGACCTTTGCCAAGTACAGGCCCATCAAATGTGATGGGTAACAACGGAAAAAGAGAGTTGCAGCGACTTCTGAATGCAGATATCAACAATCTGCATGATGAAGATTTAACCTTAGCGTGGTCAGGACTATATATTTCTAAATCACCTTTAATGCTCGGTTTTCTAATCAATGAGTTAGCAAGATCGTCGTGCCAAATCAAACATAAGCAAGTCAAGTTGACTAATTTAACAGTAACAAATTTCGCCTTTCTTTTCTACATCAGGTAAGCCCGTTATATTAAAGAGGTTCATGGCCGTCTCTTTATATTAATTAACTTCAGTTGACACATCAAGTCCATTTGCGAAATGCGTCAAGTATGATCATATGTTTTGTAATATCTACAGACTGTGTGTATCAGCAAAGAAGAATGTGACCAGGCAGACCGGGATATTGCAGCGATCAGCGTCTCGAAATACCTTGGTCCAAAACCAAAGTATGCGTTCGGAAATGTCTGGTTTGATACTGGTCAACAGTCCATAAATGTAAGATATACATGTACCAAAGAAGATATGTATATTATATTTGAATTCAAGGCGCAGACTCGGTGATACATTAAAAATAAATACAATTTATAGAAGCACTTAAAGATTGCCCAGGCATGTAATCCACAATAAAGTTGATTTGAGTTAAAACCACAACTTACATGAAATAGTATGCCTACAATGAGATTTGAAACGTGTGAATGCCACTAAGTTTATTGGCGACCTGTGTATACCATACTGGTGTACCCCAAATCACATTGAGGCGGTGTAACTATTATCTTTTGCATGTGTCCGGTTACATATCGCTAATTAGTCGGATCTGTTCAAATAATAAGATTATTACGATTACGGAGCTTCAGCATACCTAGGTTCATGTAGATGTATAATCATGATAATTATATGAGGAGTTTAAGATCCGTGATTCTGTTAGAACTATAGCTACACAGAGGACATTTTAACACACTCTTCTTATTCGATGTCTTCTGTCTCCTATGCAGGTGAAGAAATTTATCGCATCACATTCTCATTTCTTACAAATACTGTAGCAAGAACAGACGAGGTAGTACTCTGTCCAGGTATTGGTTTACAAGTGGACATAGGTAATTGAGGCCTTATAAAATAATGACTGGCGACCAATGGGTGCGCCTGTTATATCCCATGCGCAGTCAAATTGTCCTATGTTAAACCGTACACCTACCGTATACCTATTGAGTTTCGCCCGAGTGAACGCCAACTGGGTGAAATACCAACAGAAAGTTGACTTTGGAGGCTTGAGCTATGTGACAATTTCAAATGTTAATTAAGATGTTGTGTCTTGTTTTCCAACTAGCCCTGCTCTCTGCACTTATTATTACAAAAATTCTTGTCCGCTGGAGTGTTTAATGCTTGCTAAATATGGTTGCATGGAGTTTCAACTTAGAAAAATATATCTGTAAACACGAGAGTTGATAATTGACTCAAGTCCGTGTTTACCAGGCACAGCATTTTTTTTTCCTTTATCTATTTACTGTGAAAATTACATCACAGAGCAGTCGCAGCCTGGTCACGGACGCACAAAGGAGATAACAGCATTTATTCCCAGCTTGATGTTGAGATATGATTTTTTAAACCTATAATTCACCCTATAATTTTATCTATGCTATAATTATCTTGTAATCATCGAAAAACCAATCTTTCTCCTCGCACACTGATATAAAAACTCCCTTCGAGTGCACTTTGACTTTACACTTCTATGAAATGTTTTTACGTATCAGCTAGTATTTCCGCAGGATTTCTCAATTCTCGATGTAGAAAAAATATTGCCGTAACGGATGAAATATTGTAGACCACTGAACTTATGAGTACCAGACTTTCTAGCCCAGGGCCTAGGCCTAGTAAATATAAGCTGTGTCAGTGCACGAGTTTTGGCTGTGGGGATGTTGGAGGAATTGAGGTGGCTGACAGCACGCTGAGACAACACGTATCGGCTGACAAGAAATTCACTGCGGTCCAGGAGGTTGAGCAAGGAGATGTCAGTTTTCCCTCGGTAATGAAAGTTTTGGGGGACACGACGGACTTAAGGAATAGACCCCTTTTCAATGGATCCCAATGGACGATCCAAGGTTTTCATGCAGCAATCTTGGAGCTGAAGACCCGTTATCCGGGACTTACGCAGAATGCAGTCACGGACATATTATGTCTGTTTGAAAAGGTAAAATACTCTCGAGCACATCTCATTAGGCTCTGCAATATTATAAAAAAATAAAATGTTTTGTGTTGAAATCAATATGGTTTTGTGTTAATATATCAACACAAAATTGTGTTGAGTTCAATACAAATTAGTGTTGACTCTTACACAATTTGTGTTATTTTCAATACAATTCTGATGCTAAAATGGCTTCAACACAATTTTTTTCGCAGTGTGTCGCCCTGCCATAGTGAAACTTGTGACTATAGCTTACGGATAAAAAGCATTTGTGAACTTTTGTTCGAGAAAAGTTAATACAATCAGCTTTTCTTTCAACTATACACTTCTTTTCCATTTCCAGGGTGTAATAAAGACGGCGTTACAAATCATCACAATAAAAATATTTTACAGTCCAATGGAGATCATTTGCGACCTAGTGGGTACAAGAGGTCAGTTTAATATGTAGGCCAATATAATTTGATACCGGACCATATATGTAGAATCTTTTTAATTAACCTACGTATCAGCATACTGGTATGAAAGCTAAGTATATGTGGTCGGAGAGAGACTGGATTGGTCGGTCATGTCTATACCATATTTTATATGGAAGCAGGCACCATTTTTTTCCGGTCATTTCGACAATTTTGTTTCAACAGCGTGATTTACACAATCAATAGTTAACAGCAGTCAATGCCGTCACTCCAGGTCTGAGAGTGTATTCCTCTGGTTGTTGCGATTAATTATTTTTTCAATTGATTTTCAACTTAATTTTAGAAAGGGAAACTCACCATGCACAGATGATCATGATAATGCAAGTGAAGATGACCCTCTCAGACTGGACAAAGAAAAAGGGTATATTGTTCATGACATTTTGAAATAAATATGACACCAATTATCATTAGCTTCACTCTATGCACAGCATTAAGATGTAAAATCAATCTTCTCACACCGAAGACATCATATTTTGTGAAACATGCATTGATCATCTGCGGATCAGAGAAAGGTACATCATGTAATTGGAGTCCCTCAATAACATGTGGAATGATTTAGCATCGAGAATTTTCAACACCATATAGTTATGCCATCATAATTAATTGCAATCATTTGTAACGTCTTGCAGACCTTTGCCAAGTACAGGCCCATCAAATGTGAAGGGTAACAACGGAAAAAGAGAGTTGCAGCGACTTCTGAATGCAGATATCAACAATCTGCATGATGAATATTTAACCTTAGCGAGGTCAGTACTATATATTTCTAAATCACCTTTAATGCTCGGGTTTCTAATCAATGAGTTAGCAAGATCGTCGTACCAAATCAAACCTAAGCAAGTCAAGTTGACTAATTTAACAGTAACAACTTTCGTCTTTCTTTTCTACGTCAGGTAAGCCCGTTATATTAAAGAGGTTCATGGCCGTCTCTTTATATTAATTAACTGCAGTTGACACATCAAGTCCATTTGCGAAATGCGTCAAGTATGATCATATGTTTTGTAATATCTACAGAATGTGTGTATCAGCAAAGAAGAATGTGACCAGGCAGACCGGGATATTGCAGCGATCAGCGTCTCGAAATACCTTGGTCCAAAACCAAAGTATGCGTTCGGAAATGTCTGGTTTGATACTGGTCATCAGTCCATAAATGTAAGATATACCAAAGAAGATATGTATATTATATGTGAATTCAAGGCGCAGACTCGGTGATACATTAAAAATAAATACAATTTATAGAAGCACTTAAAGATTGCCCAGGCATGTAATCCGTTGATTTGAGTTAAAACCACAACTTACATGAAATAGTATGCCTACAATGAGATTTGAAACGTGTGAATGCCACTAAGTTTATTGGCGACCTGTGTATACCATACCGGTGTACCCCAAATCACATTGAGGCGGTGTAACTATTATCTTTTGCATGTGTCCGGTTACATATCGCTAATTAGTCGGATCTGTTCAAATAATAAGATTATTACGATTACGGAGCTTCAGCATACCTGGGTTCATGTAGATGTATAATCATGGTAATTATATGAGGAGTTTAAGATCCGTGATTCTGTTAGAACTATAGCTACACAGAGGACAGTTTAACACACTCTTCTTATTCGGTGTATTCTATCTCCTATGCAGGTGAAGAAAGTTATCGCATCACATTCTCATTTCTTACAAATACTGTAGCAAGAACAGACGAGGTAGTACTCTGTCCAGGTATTGGTTTACAAGTGGACATAGGTAATTGAGGCCTTATAAAATAATGACTGGCGACCAATGGGTGCGCCTGTTATATCCCATGCGCAGTCAAATTGTCCTATGTTAAACCGTACACCTACCGTATACCTATTGAGTTTCGCCCGAGTGAACGCCAATACATTATCTTCATATGCAATAGAGCACCGTTACATGAACACACTATTACCGAGTTTATGCGGAGAGAATAAGTTATTTAAAGCGTGATGTGTTATGAATTTTACTATTATTAATTGTATTATTATACGGAGTAAACTACTAACAGCCCAAAAAAAACATATGCGGAACGACTTCGGAATCAAAACGCTTGCTTATGTTAGCTGATGTTAGGAACTGTCCCGTACGTTTATGAATAATGCAGACACGACAGTAATGGGGAAAAATCAAAAGAAATCAAGATTTTCGCAAGGGGGTCTCACTTGTCATCTGAAGATTATGACTACAGCCTCGCTATACCAGCCCAAAAGGATATGTGACGTTTACATACGAAAAATTTCTTTGTGATGGTAATAAAACCGATTTTTTTTTCACTCCAAAACCTGACATATAAGGCGTTTCTTGAAGTTTACGTACTGAAATATCCCCTTCGAAAAAAACTGAGATGTTCAGTTGCATAAAAATGGAGATATTTGATTTATCAAGATGTGCTCCTGGGTTTATTTTGGTATTTTGGGACATTTACATGAAGGGTTTTCCCCTTTAGCAAAAATATGTCACCTCAAACCAAAACCATCTTTCCAGTAAGCAAACTTCCTAATATTTTGTGTGACAAAATTATTTTGGTTTGGGGTGTCATATTTTTGCTGTAAGGAGAAAATCCTCACTGTAAATGCCTCAAAAATACCAAATCAGGCAGAGGAGCACATTTTGATCAATCGTATCTCCATTTTTATATAACGGTGCATGGCAATTTTTCCGAGGCTGATATTCCAGTGTGTAAACCTCTAGAAAAATCTGATTTGGCAGGCTTTGAATTGAAAAAAAAAATCACCTTGATTACCATCACACCCAAGGGTGTTATTCCGGTATTGTCGTCAAATATCCTTTGTAAAGATGATATCACTATTGCCAACAGTTACATCTACCGATTAATTCATTTCTAGGCTGCCCCCGAAGGTTTGCTGACGTTTGCCCTCAGGAACAAACTCGGAGATAGGCAAAGAAACTGCTTGGCAGACTTATTCATGCTGATCTCACTATTCAGTTTGCCTGTTGTGTCAAATAAGATGACACATCTGTTAAAGATAAAGGTCGCTGACGTTTGTGCAAGGAAAGAAAGAGATCTGCCTGAAAAAATCAATGTGAGTACGGCATTCACATACGTTTTCGCCCATAAATAAGTCTGTATTATATGGTGGCTCATGTACAACATGATATTATTTTTAGTTTTGTACATATTTTTTCAGCTATAGGTTTTATTTTCTTCTTTCCCCGGGGTGGAAAAGTTTTCCCCTGGATTGAAATCTGTTTGCACCAGGTGAAAACCTTCTCATCCCGTTGAGCATGTCAAAAAGCATGTCATGTAAGGACCAAAATAGAATTGTCATCAACAGTTGGATAACCCAAATACGATGCGAATTTTCTGGGAAACACATGCATAGAACGAAAATGAAATTTTTACTATAAAAGTGAATATAATGTTTTGTTTATGTTAGCCCACAACGCATATACAAACACAATTGTACCATCTGGAATACCTACATAGTATAACAAATTACTTCGAGTCATATTACTCAATACTATATGGAGTCAAATAGTTTTAGACCTCATTTTAGACTATGATGTTCCACTTGCTTCAACATCTCCCTGAGCAAATGTTTGACAATGAGCCAGGCACCTCAATCTCCATGTACAGCGGAGAACAGATGATCTCTCTCCTGGCAAGGCGCATGGTTAACAGACGTTTTCCAGTCCAAACATGCATCCTGGCAAGCAAGGTATATGAATATGATATTGGCTCTATGATTCAGTTTGGCTAGCAGATTACGTAATTGTTAATTGTTTGATGGATTCGGTATTTATCTTCAGCCAGGGCGGGGGCTCTAATTTTGCGGTTTATAACTTGATATCACTGCCTCGCCATACCGGTATAATGACTGTTACTGTTGTTAGCATGTTAAATTTCTGCGGGCAAGTTTATCTGATGTAATGTTACACACGTCCAATTTGCAGAATAAACAAGATATGGGGCGGAAAATAATTGTGGTCAAGTGTAAATCACGGAGGTTAAAGATTTGTTTACAGAACAGCATACAGAGGATTAGTTCAATCAGCACATTTGACGCTGTGGATCTAGCTCTATATAACCTCATAATATATAGCCAGGTTCCAATGAACATTACTTTTCTAGAACAAACTTCACCTTGTTTGCCAATCGATCGACTGCGGGAAGAAAATCATTATTTTAGAAACACGTGATTATGTTACACGAATATGAACAATCTTTTTCTGAAGTTAAACTTGTTCCTTGTAAAGACATGGAAAACAGTTATAAGTAAATGTTGAGAAACTATGAATCTTATCTCTTTCATGTACATATTTGGTCATGTATTATTATTTTACAGGTGTATGTTTTACTAGTATTGCCGTATTCTGATTGGAGATTCTGTAAGACATATATATCTTCTGTGGAATGTCGCTTGAATTAAAACTCAGATGTTAATTATAAAATTTTTTATTCAAAATAGCATTTTTGACTTTTCTGGAATTTCAGACGGCAATTAATTTTTAATTATGACGGTCAATAAGTTATGTGTGTGATGAAGGTGATATTTGTCATGGATGGTTGATTATATTTGTGTTTGGCAAAGGGGATAATTTCACGCCTTAGCGGTCTTACTCATTCGTCATCTGAATCTTTTCTTCTTTTCACAGATGAGATTTTTATGTCATCTACTGGAAGCATCTGAAATACTCTCACACAACACCATAAATGGTAGGCTAGAAATGGAAACAGCTGCAGTGGGTAGTCGATCACCCGCGGTAAACCAGTCATTGACAAGCCGATCAAGGCGACATCTGCCGGAAAGAAAGCATCGCATGCAATCGTCCTTTCAGAAACTTCTGCTATTTGCGAAGAAATAAGGAAGTAGCATTCCAAAAAACCAGACACGAACTTGGTTTTACGACGACTGTATACTTAACCTGTCAATGACACAATTGAAATGACATAAGTCTAACTGATAGTCAGTCAGTCAGCCCGCCAGTGAGAGCCCAACTACTGGATCGGTTACAACTAAGAATTTTAAAAGCTTAGATGTGCGAAATATTGGTTACCCTGAATATTATTTTTGGAACATCAAGATGTCTTACCGGCATTATTGAAAACTGTTGACCGCTTCTGTCTGACTGGAAATTAGCCTGGTTTTATGTATACTATGATTTATCCTTTTAATTTGGTGCTAATGTTATTATATGAATTAGGTTTTTGGATCAGGGACGCGGAAATTCTTTTTTGGACGACAGCTGAATATTGAATGACGGACTAGACGCTTGTATTGTATTCCATATTATGTCGTATATCTTCAATTCGAGTCAATCTCTAAATTGATCAGATCTGTCCTATTTGTCATGATATCTATATCATATATTTGTGTTGATTTTTTTAACCACATAAAGTTATGCTGACTATTTTCCACTTCTACAGGGACCATTATCTGCGTTTCATTGACTTATCACTAGATTACCATGCCAGTGGTGCATTCAACTTATACTCTAATGCCACATACAATATAATCACACATTATTTAACTGGGAAAGGCAAATAAGATCGAGTCAAGTTGAAAATCCTCATTGAGGGTGTGAAAAATAACCCGAAGGACAGGGCGGCGGCGAAGGACAGGGCGGTGGCGAAGGACAGGGCGGCGGGGGGAACAATCCGTGATTAACAGAAGCATTCAGCTTTAAATTGTTCTAATTGTTTATACACGGAACTAAACAATACATTTTAATTTAAACGCTACGCCTATTGGGTGTTATAGGCAAATTTGGTCCGGTAACTGGACGATTTTGAGACATTATAATAACATGAGCGAACGATACAGATTATCACTAAATAAATCGTCAATTGTAACTCGACAAAAGAGACTATAAAATGTATCAATTCTTCCTTTTCTGTTTTGTAAACAATTTGCCGTCAAAGAATCGTTTTTCTCGCATGAACGTTCTTGTCGCCCAGCAGATGTGGGTTTTTTTGCCAAATGGCGGTGTACTACATGTTCCGACAAACACGGAAATGCCGGGTTTATGTAATACAGGGACCCATTTATTCACGTTATTCATCTTGATATTTCATATTTATGAGGAAAATAATTCGATACATCTTAACCTATAGTTTCGAAATTTCACCGTGTCGTCCTCACTCTTTTACCTACACCACCACCCCCTCCCCCCTCCCCATACACACACTCACAAACACAACTCCCAGTCGTTGAATTTAAACAAATTTGTTTATCTTACAATTACGGTGTGACCGCCAGGTGTTGCGTAAAGATGTTGGCAAACAGGCGGAGTTGTTTCTAAATCCACAGAGCTCATAGCTAGCCAAAAACAAAACTGTCTTCGTGTCAAATCACGCTTAATTATTTCAAGCAAAAATGTCAGCGTGGGAGACACCTTATTGTTATGATTGCATTTACTATAAACATTCCCACATGACATCACAACATCACAGTGATATCTATACTTAAGTATGAATGGTTATCTTAAGTAAATGTAATTCAATGTTAAGATGTCAGCTTGCTCGGTAAGTTTGCAGAGCAGTTAAAATCGTGCTTGTGGTTAAAGTTGGGTTATGGAAGCATGCGATTTTTTCCTACCCTCAAATGGGAATAATCGGCGTTCTCGCCTGTACAAATGCCGGTGGTATGATATAAGCTAGGGTACGTCTCTTACCAATTTCATTCGTGAGTAAGATAACCTTACATTACATGCGATACTTTCGGTCCTCCAATCTCGAAATACTCATATTCACTCAATTTATTCATCCAAGAAAACAGAAGTTAAGTATATTACCAATAACAATCTCGTGTTGCGATTCTTGCCCTCTGTATTTGATCAAATGTAAGTGAATAACTCATTCTACGCATTCACACTTACCGATCGGGAATTATATTCCGCATATAATCTACAGATTACATTCTATTATGAGGCCTTTTCCGATATAATGAAGATATATTATTAGCTGGTAACATTTTGCAAAAATATTTATTTTCTTTACCAAATCTCTGCATTAGTGCAGTAAGCTTCTTCCAAACAATTGACAGATGTGGGTATGTAATTCACAATTTGGATATTAAAGCATTAGTGAGTTAAACCAGTTTTGGTCTTTATATAATTCCAGGTTGAATGAACTCTGCTGAGTACATATTGATATCTTGAACATGAATATCTTGGATGTATTAGTTGATGTTAAACCGATTCATTGTAACTACTTATCTGAACACGAATTAATTGCGACAGTTTATCAGTGTTGGCCCGCACATATATATATATGTAAGCTAGGGTACTTCTCTTAACCATTTAATTCTTGAGTAAGACAACCTTTTATAACATGTGAGACTTTCGGTCCTCCAATCTCGCCATACTCATATTCTCTCAATTTATTCGTCCAAGAATAACAATCTCGTGTTGCGATTATTGATCAAATGTAAGTGAATAACTCATCATACTTACCGATCGGGAATTATATTGCGGAGAAGAGGCGACAGGGAAGAAGGATCGGCATATAATCTACAGATTACATTCTATTAGGAAACCTTTTTCGATATAATGAATATATATTATTAGCTAGTAACATTTTGTAAAAATATTACTCATATTTTCTTTACCAAATCTCTGTATTAGTGCAATAATCTAGCCACTTTAATTAAATTTCCCAAAAAGTTATTTTGTTGTTCCAAAACAAAGTTCTATTTGTGCGACTGTATTATCGGCATTTTCCTTTTATAAAATACACAGTTATCTTCTGTTAATAAGAGAAAGCAAACTCAACAAAATACAGCAGAAGGCACGCGAATATTTAAACCGGGGTGTCAGTTGGGTAGCTTGTTATACTATGCGCATTGCATCGTGGGAGCGAGACGTGAATCGTCCAATTACCTATATCAGTAAAATACAATAGAACGGTTGATTTCGACTTCTATCGGCTAGGAAATCCGGTTCCAGCCATGTCAGGCCAACCAGAGACGAAAATTCCTCTATCGGTTGGACACATCGATAAGATGTAATATGATCTTCCTGGCTGTAGAACTAAAGAAATCGCCGTGATGTCCATGTCAGGATTAGCAAAATTTCGCCAAACAGGATTATGAGCGACCAATAACTTCCAACGTCGAGGCGCGGATGACCGAGGAGCTTATCGGGATTTCGGCTCATTCGGACCGACAAACGGCTATGGGTGACTTGTAATATCTCCAGTTTATCTGGGGGGTTAATATTTTAATGGTGTTTCAAATACCAACGTAAGTAACTGAGCTACCGATTTTAAATAGGTAGATAATAAGTCATGGAATAGCCGATATAATCCAACTGACGGGTGTAAGAGCCAACATTGGTAATGGAGAGCGAATCAGACCAAACTCTGACTCATAGTGGCAACGTGACCTACAAACAAATACTATCACCAACGTGACCTACAAACAAATACTATCACCAACGTGACCTACAAACAAATACTATCACCAACGTGACCTACAAACAAATACTATCACCAACGTGACCTACAAACAAATACTATCACCAACGTGACCTACAAACAAATACTATCACCAACGTGACCTAAACAAGCCTATCACCAACGTGACCTACCACAAACAAATACTATCACCAACGTGACCTACAAACAAATACTATCACCAACGTGACCTACAAACAAATACTATCACCAACGTGACCTACAAACAAATACTATCACCAACGTGACCTACAAACAAATACTATCACCAACGTGACCTACAAACAAATACTATCACCAACGTGACCTACAAACAAATACTATCACCAACGTGACCTACAAACAAATACTATCACCAACGTGACCTACAAACAAATACTATCACCAACGTGACCTACAAACAAATACTATCACCAACGTGACCTACAAACAAATACTATCACCAACGTGACCTACAAACAAATACTATCATCTGATGAATGACGGCTGATGCAATTTGATCAGCTCTGGTAGTTATGTGCTAACGCTTTTATACTGGATAAACATGGACTGAACTCGTAATTTACAACTCGTGACGCAGTTTCATTTTCGGCATATACATGTTCGGGGGCATGAAATAGATTTGAAAAAACTAATATGATACGAGGGAGACGTTTCCAAAGTTTCCATCTGTTATCTTTCCTGTCGCAAAGGCCCAAGAAGTTAAGTAGTTTAGTCTGGAATTATTTTTCTTTTCAAAGACTCAGAAAAAAGTCGGTAAAGTTGATCGGTAAAAGCTTTCTACTAAAGGTGGTAAAGTATAAATATTTATAAATTACTTTTCAAATCTGAAGACAAATCCAAGAGACTAAAATTATGGTGTTCGTATAGACTCAACATAACTTGTCATCAGTTGCCATTGAGAGTCAATATTTGCCATGGAAGTTCGTAATAAAAACGTCCGAAATTCAGTAGCATTTCCCCGTTCATATTCTCAAAATCTTCATCAGATAATAATAGCACTAACCCCAAGAAAGTATGAAATACAAATATATGTAAACACAACGTTTCTTGCAAAACAGATGAGGTGCACAGTTTTCAATGATATTCATATAGGGAGAGAGAGGGGGGGTGTACGGGGCTTAAACAAACTGGAAAATGGCGAAAGATGTGAATATGAGGATAATGTCCTGATTTTTTCTCCATGTTGAAAAAATATGAAAAGCTAAATTTAACAAAAGTTTTTTTCTGTAGCAGGAAATGCTTGCGAAGGCTGCTAAAATATATCGGAAATATATGTTACGTGATTGTAACAACTACTTCATATACATTTCCATACATTTGAGCGGCCTTCGCAAGAACTTTCCACTACATCAAATGATAAATAATACTTTTCTTGTGTACTGTGGGAATGACGGGTTTGACGCTGTAGAGTGTTTTCAATTAAGCCACTGCAATCTTTCCAAAGACATACTTCCCAACAGGCATGCCTTAGCCGAAAAAGACGAGGTTGCACATAGCGTTATCGTTTGATGTATTATGACGTCGATCTCGCTTTGAGGCGCTACCGTCCTTCTGGAACATGTTTAGTATTTTAACAATATAATTGTTTTGCCCGTTTTTGTCTTTCCATCCTTTTGCCTGTGTTTATATATCATTAGGATTTCATATCTGCTTGGAATTTACCGAAATAGATAATGTCATGCGAATATGGATATTCAAGTTTTGAAGCATAACATTTAATTATCAGATATTTTCACTGACACAGGTATTTGGGTGATGCGGAGTTTTCGTGAAAACGTGTGGTGGTTATCGAAATCGAAACATTGCTATATATATATTTGTCTCACAGAGCTTTATTGCAGGCTATGCATACCTGACAAATGGTCTGTTCATGATAAAGTATGTTAATATTCTTGAACAAGTAGCAATATATCTAGAACGCCAGCATGAGTATCCTGTCCATACTCAAACTGTTCAATATATCATCGCATATCTTAAGTAAAAGAAGGAAATACATCATCTACATAAAGAAATCCCAGTTATTACTGTGTTGCAGGTAAAATGATATATAGTATATACTTTACATCTATATTCCATGAGAAATTCTTAAAGTTTGACACAATCCTTCTATTGGCATTCAATGCGGATTTTCGTCGTTCTCAAGGGTTTACGTGTGTGCTGTGTATACGTAGGCACATGCATGTGATATTCGCTGGAAGATGGTACGTTATACAGGGACTAGTAGAAATGCACATCACAACAATTTGAACAATCTGTTAACGTTCTAATACCTATTTTCGCCCGTTATTCTAATATATGTCTTCTGCACTATCCATATTTCAGTGAAATACAGCCTCGATAAAACTCTTCATGCAATATTCCTATATTTCTAAATATTTCATTATCTCTCCATAGGCGAATATGTAACGAGACAACGGAAGCAGAAATCTAGAAATGCGTCGCCGATTATTACGGTTTTTACAACAGCGTGAACTTTCAACATTAACATATTACTTTTAGAATGACAAAGGATTTCGAATGTTCATTCCATCAAAATAAAGATTTTGTTCAACAGTACGCTGCTCTTGTCCATTACTACGGTTCTTAGTCGAGCGTGATCTTTCAGCAAAAGCCGTTGTCTTTTGTTGTCGAATGTTTAGTCCCATCCAAGTCATGTTCATTTCCACCGCATTCGTTGATGGAGTTGATCAGACAATGAAACGCTTAAATCAGCCAGCACGGCATGTAGTACGACGTCAAATTTACCTCAGCTGCCTTTTCAAAGAATGAGTGTTTGACGGTGTGATTGTTGTGTGTCGAGCCACAATCAGAAAGCAAATTTACTCGAAGTTTAGTGCTGTTAATTGTTGCGTTCTATAGTATTCAGTTGTCTGTTGAAATAAAATGCTGGACAAAGTCTTTGCTGTCTTGAAATAAACATTCGAAGATGTGTCTAAAAGTAAACGCCTATCATTGAAAGCCCACGCTCAAATATGAAACGTAATATTGCGAATGTTTCATGTAACATGCAGTGCAGTAGACAAAAAAATCGGCATTTCGTCTTCCTGAACCAAAATCACAAGTCATATAATAATGTTCCGTCTTTTACCTCAACTGATCATGGATAATGGCAAAAACGATAATTCTTTACAGTTAAAACAATTGCAACCAATATTTTTTTGATCTCGAGAATGGAAAATTTATCACTACACAATATATACCGGCTTGCTGAAACCGGTGCCGAAATTGTATTTACTAAATGTCATGGAATGAGTGCAATTTTCCAATATTACCTCTTCTTCCAATTGATAAAATATATTATATGCCCTCTGTATATTCAATTTGGAATGAGCTATCCCCCTCATTACATGATCAATATACAAGAAATCTCTTCTATTTTGCACATTTTCAAAGCAAGGATGAGCCGAGATGCAGTGCATATAACTGGACATCGAATTTAAATGATGTTAGAGACGAAAGCAGTTAACTTTGCCGGTGATTCTAATCAACAAGGGTTGATCGAACAGATGTTCCTTGCAATTTTTCGCTCGACGAGGAGGTCAGGCGAGGAAATAGAATCTGAGCTACAACGCTTTTCTGTCTGGATCGCTATATAACACCACACCAACTGTAATCTCCATACAATAAACAAGGTCTCTCTCCTCATTTCGTGTGACTTGAAGATTCACACGCCCATAAAGTGAAGCATTTAATTGCACGGTTGTTGTGTTTTTCTACCCACAACCTCGCGAAGCAAAAGTACTTTCCAAGGTCAGCTATCAATGCGACCGTTCCGCTGTGTGCATTTCATCACTGTAATGGACAAGAGCAGAATACTGCCAAACAAATTCTTTATTGCGATGGAATGAACATTCGAAATCCTTTCTTATTCTAAAAGTAATATGCTAATGTTGAAAGTTCACGCTGTTGTAAAAACCGTAATATCTTTTCCGCATACATAATCTTTTCTATATTTTACAGTTTCTCCATCTTCTATGTTAAATTCTGCGTGGTGCTGACAATAACGATCAATTCTGCGTGGTGCTGACAATAACGATCAATTCTGCGTGGTGCTGACAATAACGATCAATTCTGCGTGGTGCTGACAATAACGATCAATTCTGCGTGGTGCTGACAATAACGATCAATTCTGCGTGGTGCTGACAATAACGATTAATTCTGCGTGGTGCTGACAATAACGATCAATTCTGCGTGGTGCTGACAATAACGATCAATTCTGCGTGGTGCTGACAATAACGATCAATTGAGACTGTTCGTTATCCTCTCACCTAAATCATATTTTCACATCGCACATTATCACTATAATGAAAACAGATCAATAAATGCTTGGGGTTTCCTTTCATTGGATATATTGTATTTCTAAAAAACGAGAATATTAAATTAACAGTCGCAAAATATGTTGGAGAATTCAAACCAATATGAATACACGTCAGTTCCTAAGCTATGGTCATAACCAAATTATTTGAATTGAATTGAATTTTCTTCTTTATATGTTGCTTTATTTGTATAGTTTTGCGGGGATACATATTTTCATATTTATCATGAGAAGTGATGGTAAATGTATATAAGATATGGAGAATAACATGCCACTACCAAATTTGCACCGACTTCCATTTCGAAGTATTTGATGAATTTACCCAAAAGGTCTTAAATGCTTCGGATGTACATATAACTGTACGTATAATTGCACTGGATCTCGTATAACACAGATGATCGATGTTGTTTCAACACAGATGATCGATAACATAAAATGTTAGTGAGAACAAAGAGCATTGTAGTATGACAAGAAGTCGCGTGATCCCACATGCCAATATCCTGACTGGAGCAGACTCAAAGATGTCTTAATTACAAGCATCAGATCCGACGTTCAATAATCAGCCGTCGTCCATCGAAGAAGATGCGCGTCTGTAATGGAAATACCTGTTTTGTATGACAGTTAGCACTAATTCCAAATGTTTATGTAATAGAAATAATGAAACACAAGATGGTTTCCTACAAGGGAAACTCGGTCAACAGTTTTCAATGATGCCAGCAAGACAAGAAGAAGTTATTTACATACAATCCTAGGCACTCACCATTACTCTTTATCCAAGCAAACGAATTTTCAAAATCGTTTTCCAGAGTATGTATCTCAGTCAGAGTATGTATCTCAGTCAGAGTATGTATCTCAGTCAGAGTATGTATCTCAGTCAGAGTATGTATCTCAGTCAGAGTATGTATCTCAGAGTATGTATCTCAGTCAGAGTATGTATCTCAGTCAGAGTATGTATCTCAGTCAGAGTATGTATCTCAGTCAGAGTATGTATCTCAGTCAGAGTATGTATCTCAGTCAGAGTATGTATCTCAGTCAGAGTATATATCTCAGTCAGAGTATGTATCTCAGTCAGAGTATGTATCTCAGTCAGAGTATGTATCTCAGTCAGAGTATGTATCTCAGTCAGAGTATGTATCTCAGTCAGAGTATGTATCTCAGTCAGAGTATGTATCTCAGTCACACTTGGAATGTGGGTTTCATTTGAACACCATGGATATGTAAAACAGGTGGTAATCAAGGACGGCAAATGGTTATTGGATGTAAGCATTTTGTTGTACTTCACTAAAACGCGTGGCCAGAAGACCTCTGGTTTATGCCTGGTGGGAATAAGATAAACAAATCGTAGACATGTGATGATTGAGTGAGTGAATAGGGCTTAACGTCGCTTTCAATATTTTCTCAGTTATATCACGGCGGAGAAGGGAAGGGAGGGGAGCGGAGGTGCGGGGGTACATACTTGTAACAGAGCAGATCTAATGCTGTCATTTTATAGTCCTGTCCCACTGAAATATGACACCCCACTCAGTCACACTATACTGACACCGAGCGAACCAGTCCTTGTTCAATCCTCTTAATGCTGAGCGTAAGCGAGGAATCAACAAGTTCCATTTTTCAAGTCTTTGGTATGACCCGGCCTGAGATCGAACCCAGTACCTACCGCTTAAGAGGCCGCCGCTCTAACCATAAGACCATCGCAGTGATGTGATGATAGCGGTTCGAACCTACTAAAGGAAAATAAGAGTGTCACTCTTGATTCTTGAACCACTGTTGATCCTTTGAAATCCATGTGACGCAGTCAGTATGTCGGCACCTCTTCCCACTTCCGTTATATGTGTTGTAATTTGTGATGTCTTTGTGTAGAATTCTGCTTATGAGGTCATGTATCTTCTCAGTACTCTGGCCTTTATTCCAACACCATGTCATATTATCTCCTAATGAAGTTTATAGAAATAACACCGCATCATGGGATATTTTTTGGTTTCTAAACAGAGATAGGAAGGAGGTCAGGCGAACGAACTACTGGGAACCACGAACGAACTACTGGGAACCACGATCCACAGAGGATAATGGACCTACATGACAAATTGTTCTTAAGGATGTCCGCTGGTGGTTTTTGCCTTTGGCACCCATTTTTCTTGTTTCTCCTATTGGGTTATCTCCCCTTTTCCTAGATTAAGAGATAGTGATTTCCTTTAATAGCCTTCTAGCCGAGAATTTTGCACAGCAACATCCATCCAATATGATAAATTGTGATAGACAGCAATTTGTGATTATCAGCAATCAGTTAGAATGTAAGAAAAAATTAAATACTATTTATATGAACTTTTCCTGAATATGCTTCAAAACTAGGGCTATTCCCTATGGTTTCTGGGTTATCAAATTGAGCACGGGTCAGTCCACCTAACGTTTCATACAGCTGAAAAATGCACACCAACCTATATATTTTTTTTCTCATATTACACAATTATGAACGCAACAACACACATTATTCCAAAAGTTAATTACTTTGAGTTACCCCCAATGGACATCCTTAAGACCACTCGTTGCCTTTCACATAACATGTGTGATGGTGAAGCCCGTAAATAACCATCTTATGTTGAAGACCAACTTTGAGGAAGCGCATACCACAAACTCAGATATTTTTTGAGTCTTACCTTTGATAAAAAGCTTTATGTGTTTGAACGCAGTAATCTATGAATTAAGATGGATTTTACTGGCATTTAGGTATCAGTAAAAAAGCCGCACTTAATATGTCTTAGAAAAAAATAACACGGTGACCATTCAATATATTTGTTTATATATTTACCCCATGTATTACTAATTAAAGCTATCTGCAGACAATCGGCCCTTGATATTAAACGATGCGGGAAACCAGTGAATCCAAGGTGGAGGTAGACTGAATATCAAGTGCACATCAGATTTTTCCGTCAGGCGGATGTTCATGATCAGTTTCAGGGAAATACCAAGTCCTTTCTTCATTTTCAGTTAATAAGAATGCTCAAGATCATTTGCCTAAGAA
The DNA here is from genome assembly GCA_036873755.1 of Hanleya hanleyi. NCBI lineage: Eukaryota > Metazoa > Mollusca > Polyplacophora > Lepidopleurida > Hanleyidae > Hanleya > Hanleya hanleyi. Next base: position 85,431 of record JAVTVY010031445.1, read on the forward strand.
GTTCACTTGTAAAATCACGCAAATTTCTACAAAACCGCGCAACCATTGAGGTGCTGTCCCTTGATTAAATTTGCAGCGAAACTTGAAGAGAACTTCATGATAAACACACTCTAATAGAATTACAAGCGTCTAGTCCGTCATTCACAATCCAGCCGTCGTCCATTAGAGAATATCCGCGTCCACAATCTAAAGACCTATTTCATATTCCATATAACAGTATTAGCACCAAATTCAAAAAGACAATCATAGTATACATAAACATAAGCTAGTTTCCTGCAAGAGAGAAGCCGTCAACAGTTTTCAATGATACCGGCAAGACATGATGTTCCAAAAATATCAAATCCGTATCGCTGATCAGTATTCTTAATCCATAATATTCGTTGTAAAGTCGTAAAGCCTTTACATCTTTTTTACACTTGTTCATGACAACAGGGTGCCTCACACCTTTCTCGACCATGTTAAAATGTCATTTAGGGTGTTCTTTTTCGAAATAGGTTGAGTGTATCTAAGACGTCCTGGTTCATTGCAAGCTAAAAGTTCGACGTTCTCACTGGGAGTTATCGCCCCTTTCAATGTTGAATGAATGGACAGCCCCTTTCTTACATTCTCCAATTAATGTACAAGAGAAAACCTTGGAACTCGTGCATGTGGAGACGAATTCCAATAAAATGCTTTGGGCTCAAAATTGTCTCCATTTGCCCTCGATTGAACCATAGTTGAGACGGCCTATATGTGAACAGGTTAACAGATGTTAATTTTTCCAAGAATTAATTTTCAGGTTCAACATTCGATCTAATTTGCACCCTATACATATTCATATATTTGAGAGAAATACAGTATAGGTGTTAGATGAAACAAATAAATCGCATAGGGAGAACAATTACAATGAATAATAAATCGAATAAAATAAATCGCAGAGTGTTTATATTATATTATATTATATTATATTATAGATCGCATAGTGTTTTTTTTTGATAGTTATTTACTTCAAGTGCGTTGATGTATTTCACAGTTCCTTAATACAGATTAAAAGCATATTTAGCGAAAGGTCCAATGATCATGCAGGAAATAAGAAATGTAGAAACGCCGTGTTTGATAAATATGAAAAATTCATAATACAGCAGATTTAAATGTTCAACATTGTGCAGTTATATCTGATTGCTCATTCGTTATTTAACTTCCCTTTTATGATATGATGACCACCAATTAAGAAAATTTATTATTTTTTTCTCCTTAACTGATGTTATTATTTTCGTATCGTTCATTATAGGTACAATGCAAGTCATATTGCAGGTATAAGCCATCTGGGCATTTTCGTTCTTTGGTCAGAGGACCATCAAATAATTGAACGGGAAAAAGAATACGTGTTTCAGAGTAATTTCCTTGGATAAGTCTATCAGACATCATAATTATAACAACTTAAGGGTTTCTCATAATACATAAAGAAAGATCAAAATGTCAAGAATAAGTTATCCTTTTATTGTAAACTAACTAGAGAATTGGACAACATTTCTTCTATGGTAAATTTTACCATATTTCCCAGGGTCGACGATGGTAAAAATATCCTTCTCTTTTATAGACAGAATAAACATGATACGGAATAATGTGGGACAAATATTTTATACTATTTCTGATATAGAAGCATTCTGCTCTGGCATTCCTCAAGGAAAGTGAATCAGTTAGAATCAGTAGTTGTAGATACTAGAGTAGAACTATGAAACAGATATGTTGGGTTTTATTTGCTTCGTACGTTTGATTATGAGCAGATGTACGCGGAACGATATTGGGCCATACTTTACGTCTATATGTCTATTTGGAAGCTTTATCATACCTTGGATCGTGTATTAAATTTTGTTCTATATTTTGTAATTTTCTAAATTCGTCCATTATTCTGATAGTATTAATATTGTTGTTTAATTCGCCTCCACGCCATGTATGTATATGCTATTGCTATATCTCTATACAATGTAACTGAGTAACGAGAATAAATTCAATTCATTTCAATTGATATCATATTTGTGAGGTAGATGGACATGAACAGTTAGAATTAATAAAAATATAGTTCACAACAAAGATTTCGAGTCTCAGGAGAGTTATCTTATGTATATATTTTTTTTTTGACTGATGCCTGCCTCAAGTTGGTGCTATTCCAATAATAGCCCGTATACATGTATGTGAAGGGATTTCTCAGCCATTCTAAATCACATGCATACGAAACCTCAAAAATATTTCTTCTAATCGGAATTTCGATTTATTCTAGTTATAAGTATATTAATCATGTTCGTCCCAAAGGAAAATTATTGTTCCAATGTGTGCGGTGACAAACATAACGGTTGCTGATATACACCGATTTTATCTATTTTCACAAAGCGACTTTTAAAATAAGGAATACGAATAGGAATAAATAACAAACGTCAGGTGGATCGCCTCAGACACATACATATATGTATGTATTGTATGCGAAGTTTATAACTCAGGTGACGTAGATGAAGAGAAAGGAAATTACCTCTTCCTATTGTAATCAATCGAGGTCGAACAAATATATCGTCGAAGTTACACCTGGTATGTAGGTCCTCTTTAAACCCGAAGGAAGTATTAGGGAACACTTTCGATGTTAGGAACGAAAATAAATGCATCGGAATATTTGATAATAAATAAATGTAGGCAGGGAACACGTATAAATGTGCCCTGTATTGTCTCAATGATAATAATCATCGAAAGTCAGCCTGAAGTCAAGGTGTAACAAACTAATTACATGTCACAACAAGTACCCTGATCTCTGTGATTAGCAAAATGACAGGTAAGATTAGATTCACTTAGTATTTTGCTTTTTGTATCCGGTATGGAGTAGACTAACGAGGGCATGAAATCTTTTAGTCATCAATATATTTTTTCTAGGGTGTATTGACATCGACTTTCGATGAAAGTACGTCACTGCTAGTTTACGTTTCCCAGCTATTTATTTATGCCAGTATATAACTCACAACTAGAATGAAATGAGGCCGAATTAAATAATTACAACACATATAAGGGAAGTGGGAAGAGGTGCCGACATACTGGCTGCGTCACATGACTTCACAGAATAGTCTTCTGGTCAACCTATTCTAAAGCACATACCAAGAATCTAACGATTCGTGATATGTGTTGTATCTCAGGTACGCTTTTGTTGTACGGTACCTGTTCATGTGGCAACTTGGATGATATGACCACACGGCCCCTAGCACCGGCATAAGCGGTATTAGATACAAATCTACAGAGCTATGGTGGAAATGCTAAGACACACATGTACAGCACCATATAATATTACAATTTTAACCTGGATTGTTCTTAACTACGAGATATTCTTCTGCCTACTGTAAAATAGAAGATACATCTATTCAAAACACTATAATTATAAAGGAACCGAAAATTCACAGGTTATTGTCTTCTCGCATCAATCCTTGGACAGTACAAAGTAACACATCGTAGGAAATATTCATCAGAGAGAGAGAGAGAGAGAGAGAGAGGGAAAGCCAGATCTCTAATCTGCCGCTAAGCTCTCCTCGACATTTTCCCAGCAACTGCAACAATTAGTGTGACGGTAGAGTGACAAATGCCACCTATATATTATTATTGTGTATGACAGACGTGATATATGAAGATATATAATAGTCAGTAATAAAAATGGAAAACTAGTTCGCCTTTAACAGGCAGTAGAGTTTGATCTATATACTTTGACTGCAATTATTGTCCAATAGAGACAAACAGTTTTCCTGCACTGATTTCGATGCGGTACGTATAATTTATTACCCACGTTAAACGCAACTAAAAAGAAAGGAAATTGGTTCTTCCTATTCAAATCATCAGTCTAGCAGTTATATCGACGACGATACACCTGATACGTACGTACTTCCTTAAACCGGAGGGAAGTAGGAGTTCAGACTTTCAGAAATATTTTGGAAATATAATTCAAAAGTAGGAAGACAAAGCCTAAAACTTTTTGACTCGTTGGAAATAATTATCCGGAGTGATTACACATTACTACATAAATCTCTGTGATTAGGAAAACGACCGGTAAGATTTACCAAGTATTTTGTTATTGAATCCGGCATTCAAGCGACAGCAAGTCATTTAATCAGCAATAGCAAAGTCTAGTTAGTACCTAGTTTAGTATGTGGATTCTATATGTGCAATTTGAGCAATCTATTTGAATCATCTACTGGCAGCATCATACAATCCTAATGCTTGTCTACAAATTCGGACATGCGCTGAGATTTTCTTTATATGGAATTTTGACGGTGGAACTTTGTCCTTACCTGAAGTTGTCAAGTTAGCTTTCTCAACTGTTTCGGTATATCCTTTAGATGTAGAACGAAATAATTCGTATTATGTAAGACAAGGGGTACTGAAGAACAATGGTATTTTAGCCGGAGTGCTTCCTAACCTTGAAGTGTTTCTGAACGTATTATCTTGTATGACTAGATATACTATATATTATCGATAAATGAATGAGAAACAAGGCACAGCGAAGGTTTTCTATCAAGCATTGACCAGCACAAATTAGCACATCGTGTTTTTCATGTTCAGTATTTGGATTTTCAGACATCGATGATAGATACCAATCAGCAGCCGTCGTCCAAACAAAAGTATTTTCGTCATCATACACTCTCAGAAATATTCATAAAATACTTCTGAATTGATCAGGCTGTAGATCCACAGCTCAATTTCAGGGATTTTACCTCAAATCTATGAATAATTTCCTAAATTCATGTATATTATCTCTGAATTCAAGCTAAATTATCTGAATTTTAGGGGATTTTACGTACCAGGATATTCAGGTAATCAGACCCGAATTTCAGCCAAAATTCCTGAAATTGAGTTGTGGATGTACAGCCTGGTCAATTCAGGAGTATTACCTGAATATTTCTGAGAGTGTATAAGCACCGAGATCGTATATATACAAGAATGCTCATTCAACATTTCAGTAACAAATCTCCTGAGGAGAAGCGTCTTGGTCCTTCTCCTCAGCTCATACATAACATCTGCACGTATCAAGCCGCTCCGATGGACCAATCCTTGTGGGGGAGGTCGGTCAGCTGGAAAACCCATTGTCGTCAAACCGTCCAAGCCAAACTACCCCAACGACCCTCCCGAAGAAGTTAATCGGACCATTACCGATATCATAGACATGTGTGAGATTGCCGGACAGCGGGCCAGAAATCTGAAGATGAGAGTTGTAAGCTGTATATTATTGTCAAATTGATCGATTATTGTTACCCGCCATGATATAATAGTATATTCGCATCCGTTCAACTCACATTAAACTCTAGCTGAAAAGTTAATTTAGGTTTAAATTTATTGTTATTAATTTTGCAGCTGTGATAACCATCAATCAATTAAAAAAATAGAGGGTGTAGCTTAAAAATAAAACTTGTTTTTCATAATAAGACCGTACTAATTCAGCAATCTATAAAGTTTTCGAATTAACGAACCAGGGAATATAAGGTCATAGAGACCCTGAATCGTAAACTTCATGTTTATCTACACAAATTTGCATATTACTTGACCCGAAAAGGAGTTGAAAAATATTTTATGTTATAAATGAGAATACCAGAAGCACATCTAGGTCAAGCATTACTCAGCTTTCATGAAATTAACAGTTTCATTCATTAGCTGTGTAATGCTGACCATGAATGATATACATGGGCATGCACGCTTTATTTGGCAGTTAGCTTAATGCATGTTCCATATCGCCTTGTGCGTAAAATGATACTCAAAAGCGAAAACTTCGGCGTTACGAATTGGGTTATAACAACAACATAAGGGTTAAACATTAAACATAGGAGTTAAACATTAACGTAAGTGTTAAACATTAACCCTACCTGTCCTGGGGGGATGCATTATGGCTCCCCTACCAAACTTTCTGCGCTATCTCCGGAACGGCAAAAAATGGAGAGCTGACACTCCGTGACTTTATAGCTTATCGTATTGGGGTCATTTTGAGCCTATTTGCATAACCCCTCGAGCAGAGGATCATGGGTAAATCCAAGATTGCGGCCACCTGGGGTCCCAGAAAAGTGATGTTTTTGTCATATTTCTTCAAAATTTCTGCTTTTCCGCAATGAAAAGTGAGCAGAACTATTTTATTTCACATTACATAAATATTTACTAATTTATCATGCAGTTTTTGCGGAGAAATCTCAAAAATAAAAATTTCGGAGAATCTGACCGCAAATCGACCAAAAAATGCCGTTTTTGAAAATGACGTCACTGTGACGTCATCAAAGCGGCCATCTTGGAATTTTTACATTTTCTGGTAGAGCTTCACCCAAGGGTATAGTGTGATAAGTTTCAGCCCCCTAGCTCAAAGGGTAAGAAAAATAATTAGGGGGGGGGGGGCATTTCGGCCTCCCCCCCGCCCCACTCAGGCCTGGACAGGTCCCATAAAGCCCAGGCCAGATAGGGTTAAACGTAAGGGTTTGCCGTAAGCATTAACGACACTGAGTCCTCCTGCAGACAATTTTACACATCTTCTAGAATTTACAGCTAAACGTATGTCTTATGGCTATGGTAAAGTTGAATGTGTTCACTTGCGGAGATATTCCAATTTTCAGAAAATAATAATAAAAAACAGCCGAATCGATATTCTCGAAAAAACTGTTTCGCTTATCGGAACATTCAACTTATCCAAACATATAAATTTGTTCACCGTAAACCTCTAGGTTGTCAAGATATTTGGATTTAAAAAATAATTTAAATTGTTTAAATGCTATTTTCAAATAAAGCGCCAACTTGTCATAAATTACTTCATCATTTCCTGTAGAAGATAACTCCAACAGGAAATCAATGTCTGAGTTCTGTCAATTTAATTCAACTTCAAAGTTCAAAATCGTGATTTGGTCGATTTCGTAAAGAAATAGAATAAGAACTAATCCAAAATTGATAAAAATGAGACAAGGATTTGCTGTTGGATTTGTCTTCTACAAGAAATGATGAAGTAAGCTGTGATAAGTTGAATACTTTTTTGAAAATAGGAGTTAAAACAAAAAAATAATTAAATCCAAATATCTTCTCAACCTAGAGGTTTACAGTGAACACATTTATATACTTGGAATCCTTATGAATTGTAGTTTCAAGAAATATATACATTGCTATAGCTATGAGGCATACTTTGAGACAATTTCTAGAGGGTGTTTAAAAGTGTGTGCAGGAGTACCCTTAAAATCAAGCATCCAATGTGACATTTATAGCCAGCCGACGTTCATAAAGAAGTTATACATACATGGCCACAGCATAAAAGGAATCTGGCACAAATTAGAAAGCATACCGACAGAGATCCGACCCGTCACTGTCGTATTTTGCCATTAATGCGTATTATTTACCACCAGAGTTGAGAAACATTGTGGAAAGGCTGTTGAAATAATAATTTTGTCCAACCAGTTCCTGCAATGTGGTTTTGTAACGTTGATTGGATCAACACATTTTTAAGATGCAGCAAATATCACCAGCCGAGATATGTATGTGATTTATGCTGTTCGTTGTTCATAGTTTCTCTAGGCGAAAAGAGTGGGCCGCTTCTCTCTTGCAAGAAACAATGCTGTGTTATAATATTATAATAACTATTGTTTTTCGTGAACAAAAAAATGTCTTGGGAATTAATTTCCATTTACTATTCTCCCGAGTAAAAATGTCCCACCCGTTTTGCAAATCAGGGGGAAAATATCGTAGATAGGTTATTTGATATTTAATTTAACCCAACGGACACTCATTCCCTGCACACCCTGGTCTGGCACATTCAATTTGGAAGGACCGGCCATCATATATCTTCTGCTCTCGATCAAACGGGCATAATGGTTATGAAAATCAATATTTTATTATTTTATATGTGTTTGAAATTTTATAGTATAAACATTCGAAGGAACGCATAAATTCTTTGATGACGGCTGATTACTGGCTGTCGGATCTGACACTTATAGCAACCTGCATGTAAAACTTTAGAGCCAATCTCTCAATCGTCAAGGAAGAGGCTCGAATTTTTCTTTATATGAAATCGCCCTTTCACGACATTACACTCCGGAATGGCATTAGCATAAGATAACATTTATTACGTTACCCTACTTTCAAGTTAATATTCAACAATCTAGGCCAGATGACGATTAAAGTAAGCGTTACGTTATCAGGAATACCAAGTGTAAACTTACAAATAAGCGTAGGGAACCTATCTATTTGTTTTTTTTTTATAATTGTTCAATTTAATTATTACCTTGGTTATATGGAATCTTGTTCGAATTCAAGCGATGTTATAAATGCAGTCACCGTATACTAAACTAACGGAGTCATTTTAATTGTTGAAACCGACAGCTTACGGAGAGACTTACATTGGCAGAAGACGACGAGTTTGTCCAAGACATATTGAACCCCCATCACTTGGAAGGGTTTCCGGAAATAGCTGTATCAGAGGAAGAAACGGTGAGTAAGAAATGGATTTTAGAGATAGTCAAGAGGTGGGAAAACTTGACGATAGCTGGCGTCTAAAAAACAACCATATGACTTCACAGGAAAGCTTCTCACATTAGGACGTAAGAATACTGGGGATTCTCGAACCAAACATTAGTATCACAGCCGCGCTTTTATTGTAGACATATTGTGAAGACAAAGAACTACCACCACGGCCTCTAGCAAACGAGACAAACACTGGAACATTGCTGGTGGAAATATAGCAAAACCCACCTGACAAGAGATCGCATAGCCGAACTCTTTATTATTCTAAGTAAATGTTCGCATAAAATGTTGAGAATCCCTGATTGGTAAGGCAGAAGCAATGATATTGGACACCAGTTTGATGTTGCTATCTTTGAAATTCTTGTCATCATTCAGAGCCAACTGAAATGCTGGGATAAAATCCGTTTATGCACAGGTTATAATGGCTCGCTCATGAACACTTTACCGGTAAAGATCTTCCACTCAGGGTCATGTGATCGTACAGTTTCATTATTTTTCCCCGTTTCATTATTACTATTTTAATATTCTGTAATAATTATGGTTCACCTATTTTTCTATTGAAGGTTGGGGACACGTTTCTCCGTGATTACGAGAGACTTTCGCGGGCGGCCGTGTTTTTGGAACAGTTGGCTTTCGAGGAGGAAAAATATCAATTTGGGGAATATACTCAGGATATTTTGAGGATAGAAGAAGATGTATATAGCACCCTGTGTTACTTAGAGAGTGGGATCCACGGACAAGGACTTATCATAGAGTCTTATGTCACTCGTGACGTCATGATCGACACGGACAAGAATATCAGTCACAAACCTAGCCGAGGCAAGCGTGATTACGTGATTTTAAAAGACGTCGAAGCCTTGAAGGCATTTGTGAAGGCGGAATATGAGACCTTGGATGTATCCCAGTAGAGACGGACAATTGAACTCAAGTCTTTTGGATTTCTAATCACGTAAAATAATCGCTTTTAATTGAAGTATTCTGAGAATAAGATATCTCTGTATTCTGAGAATGAGATATCTCTGTATTCTGAGAATGAGATATCTCTGAAGAAAAATAAACACGTTCGTTCATATTGAACTGAGAAGTTATTTTAAGCCAGTGCATACTTTCTACTCGGCCTGAGAGAATCGTTGAGAAAGGATATTTTGCAGGCGGACATTTATGACGGGCGGACATTTATGACGGGTCAAACAGGATAACCTATTGGCATTTGAAGAGAATTCCGTTTTGACAAACAACCTCATGTTAATTTCGTATTGACCTGTGAGGTTGGACTATCAACGCTTCCATTAATCAGTGTTACATTGAGATAGTCTGACATATTCACCTAATAGAAGAGTATGCCAAGATTCCCTTGATAAAAAATGTCCCAGCAGATGATCAAGGATTACTTTATATTATTTTCTAAACAAGAAAGCGAGTAGATTATATTAATCTTAAATATTGAGCATATATGGATAACATGTAACATTCAATGAATGTCAAGTGTATCGTATTACGAAAATGGAACATGTGGATTACATAAATGAGAGCACTATCGTAAATATCGCTTTGGCTTAATGGTTTTGTATTTTTAAATCAAAGGCAGCTGCCTATATATATTTTGGTATGGCTATAAAGATAACTGTATATGAATTTATGTACCGCATTGGCCAAAAATGCTAATTTGTTCGTATTTTTAAAGCTATTCAACAAAAAAACACATGACCTTTTAACCTCAGTAGGATAGCTGTCATTTTCTCCTCTGGTAGTGTGCCTTTAAATCTGAAAAGTGTTAGAACATAATATATTCACATAGGTTCGAGATTTGGATTCAGTTTTATTGCAAAGGAATCAGCAGATGCTGTTTTTCATCCGTCCACATTATTTACAATATTTACACAAAAACAATAAAAACCATAACACAATATCACAGCGAGACACAATGGCCAGATTGCGTGATGATCACTATTTACATATTGCACAGTAGTGTATTGCTCTGTATGCGGACACATCACATTAAAAATAATGGTCGATTCCTCGCATTTGAGTTTCATTAGTTGTACCAGAAATATGTTCAGTGATGACGCCTGGAACCTGGCATGCATAGTCTTACACGTCAATGATTTAAGGGGGGTAACATGGAACTTAAAAAATGAAACAGGTATTTCCCTGAAACAGGAAAATATAAAGCATATTCGAAATATACATTGAAAAGGAAGCCTAATTTTTATATAAAAACAACTGTATATTAGCTATTTTTCTATAATCCTGAAGATACACCTATAACCTTGGCAAAAGTATACATTATCAGAGGTCTGTGGCATATTTATTGCAGTAGAGTAATATCTTCGACAGGGATTGAGAGGCGTGGGGCATAACTGATACCCAATAATAGAGATATACAATTCCTATTTTATTTATCAAATATCTTCAGTAGAAAATTTGAGGAATTAGGCTTGTTCATCAGATTTCTGATGTAGTACACGACCCCGGCCATGATATAAGTGTACATGCCATCGTAGTATTAACGAATGACGCTTGAGGATATACGTAACCCGGCTGTGGCAGTTTTACACACCCCTTGATAATTTATCTTCTGTAGCAATAAATATTCAACGTAACAATAATAATGTATATATTTTATGAAGGCGTATGTCGTGAGGAATTCACTTATTTGAATTACATAACTGTTGCTACATGTACAATCGTGTAGAAAATATTCAAAATAAAAAAATGTAGCGAAAACAATACCCTCCATTTTTCAATTGAAATTTCAAGAAAACTGTTTAACGTACCGAATTTCAAATTTGATTCTATACCTTGATCAAGGACAACGCGAACTAGTAAAGCTTTCAGTTTTCTTATTTCTGCCAATTCTATTTTTATAGCATTTTAACTAAGACGACTTGACAAAATTTGATTATCTCACAACTTTCTACATCAAAAGCTAAGTAAGTAAACAATCTATAAGCCGAACTTATAAAAACAGAGGCGCCGTTTACTAGATCACAACGTAAATAACAGGCATGCCAAATTTCACAAGCGTGGCATGAATACTTTTTCGAGTAGAAAACTTGAATATTGACAAAAACATGAAATGCTAGAAATCAGTCAAAAACCGTCCGGCTGTACATGTACATTTGAAGGAATAATTCTAATATTTCTCATGAATTCTGTTACGAAATACAAATGGCATCCTGTCATATACCAACTAGTCACCAACCTAATTATTCCAGATATCCTTTGTACCAAAAGTATTCATTATAGTGGTTTAAATCCGATTAAACTTTGAAGACTGGCTAAAACTTGTTGGGCTGTAAAATTTTCACTCCTGTGCTGATCACCGCACTGTGTGTTCATTATAGTACTGCGTCACTCAACGTAATGCGTTAAACTTATATTCCACATATTTGGAAACTAAATTTTAAAACTTAAAATTGAACCACTTGTTATTGGAAGTGTGATTCCATTTTTTCAAATACTGAAATAACAAAAAAATGATAAATGTTGACCCTCAAAATACTTGAAGGCACCGCTTGAGCAAAACGTCAAATCCAAAGCATCTCCTTTCCTCTTAAACTTATTTAAATGTGTGCTTACTTCGATCAAGGTTATGTAAGATGCCATCCATATTTTATATGTGCTGGTCTGAAACAAGACCTTGTGGGATGCATTGTTCCGATAACGGCTCAATAGGTTGCCGGAACAGCGAAGATAACAGCGATATAACAACAACGAAGATCATCAAATAGGTACTGAAAGTCTCTCTCTCAACAGCCCCATACAAATTTGCCTTGGACTGATCCGGTGGGTTCAATCGGCGACAAAATCTAAAATGTATTCCTAAATATAAATTACGAAATATCCTAACTTGGTTAAGTTATATACAAACATAATATTGCATGTTAAATTTTGGTATTCAAGTCTCAAACTTGAAGTTCCTTGGAATGGTTTCATTTTCTTCCTATTTTGACAGGTAATTCATTAATATATGCTCTGGTGGTTGTGGGGTTGTATTTCTGCTAACTGTTGTGTTGCCCATTTGACAGAAACTTGTCTGAAACAGTTGTCGGAACTTTTTCCTGACTGATTTCACCGATTTTGTCTTGACACTTCCTCTAACAAACGTGGGTTTATATCAATTCATAAGTATCATCTAAGGCAGGAAACATTGGTGTATATGCCTCGCGGCGGAGCAGATAGAAATGGAAGGAAACAACAGTAACGCTAAACGTCTGCCATAATACTTATATCTCAAACGATCCCTAAACCGCTCCATGCTGAGAATGAATGAATAAGGAATCTCTACTAATGGTTTAATCCATATTTTATTCAGGAAGAACATGACATATTAGAGCGGAGATATCACTCACAGGATACGTCTGTTGCAGAGCAGTATTTTTATGGAGGTCAAGTTCCTACGACATATGTCAGGTGTATACTATATGTATATTTGATGCACAGCTTCTGTAAAGCCTACATGTAGGTCATGTTCGTACTATAATTATCACACAACTCATGTACAGCCTTGATCTTGTGAGAAGTAGGTCGACGCAATTTATAAATAATTTCTTGGTACTGAAGGTTTTCTTAGTGATCAAACACACTGGAGTGTTACAATTTTCAGCACATCTATAACGGTGCGATGGAGTGCCCAAGTACATCCCTCCATCCAACCATCCATAGCCAATCCTTTTGTACTTCTAAATTGCATGCCATGAGTATCTACCATAAAGAACCAGAGTCTCGTAAAGGTTAACAAATGCAAGCAACTCAGAGAGAAGATTATGTTCCTTCTCTATATTGAAACCGCCCTGATAATGATTTAAATTCCTTTCATCCGAAAAAGAAATAGGAAATAGGTTAATTGAACAAGAATATTTTTAACATTAGCATGTCTATTACGCAGACTTATAACTCTGTATTAAAATGTGATTAATCTGTAGAATAACAATGATTAATATTTTGCAAAACAATGATTAATATCTAGAATAACAATAACTATTATCTAGAATAACAATGATTAATATCTAGATATCTAGATTATATATAGAATAATAAAGATTAGCGTTTGCAACAATAATAATGATTAAGATATAAAATTGCAATAAATAATATGTAAAATAACAATGATGTCCATCTAATAGAACAAAGATTAATACATATATAATAACAATGATCAAAGAAGTCGCTCGAATATTGGGAGCTCTTGGAAACTCCAGATAGGTTGAAGGATAAGATACAAAATATCACGAGGAACGGTGGGCTGGCTCTTGATCACGAGTCTACAGTCAGGGCTATGAGAGACGGTGATTTATCCATATCTTGCAAACAATTAACTGAACTTCTGAAAGATTAACTGGAATATCGTATCGACAATATTTCATTACACTTGATTTGCTGTTCATTAGTCCTCCATCTAAGCGTTATGTGACAGCTCTCTTTCTGTTTGAATATTCTTCAATTTAATGTACTTCATCTTGTGTTATCATCTGTCGTAAAATCTCATTATTTCCAGCAGTCAGATTTATCCTGTTGGAAGTTATTTTCTAAGGGCATATACGAAAAATCACCCAAAATATACAAACCTTATCCATCTCTCACATGCACATTACCATAAACAAGCTACTTACAGATACAGATACAAAACGTATTCATTGTCGATATGGTTATAACGATAATCATTAGCTTAAATAATTTAATCAATATGAGAATCCAATAAAACAGCGTAAAAAATTGCCAGGGTGAACATACACGCCTGAAGCATAAATGAAATACTTCCACGTAATTCCACCGTACATATATAACATTTATATTTCGGTCCATTCCCTCTCTGGGTCAGCATTTTAAAAGTTTTAACATTTCCAACATCCATAACAGAGTATGGGAGCCTATTCCAATTTATTTTACTATTTCCCGAAGTAGCCTGACGAGTTTTGATCATATATATGTAGATTTTGTGTATATTTACACCTCTGAGTTGGTGGGTACTCTGTCGTAATTTGAACAACCCCTGTACACAAATCTCATGCACAACCCCGTTAACTTGTATTGCAATTTGCTGTATTCTTTGTTAATGTAATGTGGATGTTTTAGTACGATCTAAAAAGTTCAGTTGTTGGACAAGAATTTTTTTTCCAACTTTATTGCTTCTGGCCTCCTCTGCTATGTATGTAAATAAAGGTCATTTGGATACATAATTTCCGACATACTTTAATTTATTCTGATGAAAACGGTTGATCTTGGATAAAACGTCCTTCTGACTGATTGATTTTTATTAACGACTGCTTATGTAATGTTCTTCAGTTTTCACAGTTTTCACGCAATTCCAATTGAAACATGGAGGCTATTGTTTTTATTTCAGTTGTTTCAATTTTAAATATTTTCTACAGAGTTTGCGCAAAAGTTACATGTATGTAAGTTATATGAGTGAATTCCTCAGAACATACGCCTTCATAAAATATACACATTATTATTATTATGTTGAATATTTATTGCTACAGAAGACAAATTATCAAGGGGTGTATAAAACTGCCTCGGGAGGTGGGGGCCAAGTACCCTTAAAATGAATAGAGCCGAGATGATTAACAGAATCATAGCAAATTTCTTAAAGTTAGCAGCTTTTGTAATAAATATACGTGGGTATCAGTTATTCCTCTTACCTGTGTAAATAAATAAATATGATTTCAAAATTGAAATCGTTGGTATTTTCGAGAAAGGTCAGACCACCCAGATATCCCGAGCGCACCTAACATTAGCAGGTGATTTTTTTTGTAGGGATATATGCATTGTGTGTATGTGTACCATTGTCCAGGTTATCATCTTGGGGGTTTTATGTAGCTTATATCAATTCTATTTGATGCCAGAAATTGAATTTACCTTTGTCCACTCAACATACATTATGGAAATTGAGCTATGGGATGGCATATGCATACTAGCCTATGCATACTAGCATTTGGAAAAGCTTACGTGGCGATATTGCATATATTTTATTGCATGGTGATTAGCTCATTCCTTTTCCACAACTTCGAGAAAAAGATTATAGCTCGGTTTCGGCTCTGTTGTTTTTTTTGGTAATATTCTTATCAATTGCACCCAATTTGTATTGAAAATGCCAAATACTAGTATTGGATGGAATGCGCCAATTTCAAGAAGTAGTCAGCCTTTCTGTCAAAGATCATTGCATGCTATTTGTCAAACAGCTCAGGACAACCTACTGTTCTTTTAAACATGGTCGATGATCTTTGGTAGAAAGGTTCAAAAACACTCTCATCTCGCGATTTGGTATTTTTGGTTAGTGAGATTCCCCAGAACAATGCATAATGGGGGATTTCCCCTACTGATGTTAATTGTAAAATTTGTTTTCTTGTTAGATTTTGTTATAAAGAGTACACTTCAGAGTTTAATTGCCAATAAAAAGCTTCTAGATTATGTAATTTTTCTGCAATATGGCAGGGAACTCTGGGAACCCTCGCAGATGGACTGTTTTCCAAATTTTTACCATTCGGTGTAATGACGATGAAAATGAGCTGGCGATGACCTTTCGAAAACGTATTTGTTTTTAAACTTCCAGACATTCTCTTCGAACATGTAATAGTCGTTCGTCTCTCAGTTATAGTTATCGATAGTCACATCACTGTTTATTATCACCAGAAGGGGGTTGTCATAGTGCATCACCACAATTTGAGGATCCCTCACGAAAAACTGCTTTCTGCATCCTTTGTTATTTATTCATGATTTCTCTCTCTAGAATTTTGTTTCACACGAATAATACTAGACGAAATGAGTACGTTTCAAGTGCGAACAAAAATAAACGAAAGATACCCAAACATGTAAAGACATGTGTCATCAGGATATGTACTGCCTTGGAAATTCATTCAGATAAGAACAATGGTCAGTTAATATTGAATGTCGGATATGATGTTACTTTTCATACTCTTATGTTAAAGCCATATTTGTGGAGTCGTTTGCCATTCCAATCTTACTGAAATCAATGAGATAGCATGTACGCGCACATACTATGGGTGTCGTCCAAGCTATCAATGGAAGACAAATATGTATACTTCAATAATGACAAGGACAGATAAAACTACTCTGGTTATGTACGATTCCCTGCGAAGTACTATTATTACATATCTGGGAATTTTTACGCCTCACCTCACTGGCACCTGTTCGTAGCATATCCATAGTTGGCTATGGCGTACATCACACAACGTCGTGATATGACTGAAACATTGTTGAAACGACATTATATCATACTCACTCACTCACTCACTCACTCATTCACTCATTCACTCACTCACTCACTCATTCACTCACTCACTCACTCACTCACTCACTCATTCACTCACTCATTCACTCATTCACTCACTCACTCACTCACTCATTCACTCATTCACTCACTCACTCACTCATTCACTCACTCACTCACTCACTCACTCATCCCCATGTATAGGCTACTTGCTTGGAATTAAAGATACTAGCGACAGGTCGCCATGTAATTTCTATTTACGAGTAACGACCACCGAGTTAATATTTTACAATTTGTGCAACCACATTAAACAGATTAAAGGATAACATAAATTTAAGTCTTTACGTGAGGAGATGCATTTACATCTCTTTGATGGTTTTCAGTGCCATTCTCCGGAACCAAAAAACTTCATGGTACTCTCATCTGCGAAAGCTGTACGACGGCACAAGAATCGCAACTGTACGCCTAGTGATATCAGAGCGCAGGGTTAAATCATGTGTCTTCTCTTTCAGATACCAGACAATGTGATGACACATAGGCCTATGTTACAAGCGTCTGGTCCGTCATTCATAATTCAGCCGTCGTCCACTAAAGAATATCCGCGTCCATAATCCAAAGACCTATTTCATAGATCACCCTCCTGAACAATACCTCTGACGTATATATTATATATCAACGTCGCGTGGTTATGGAGTTTTGGATAAAAACACGAACAGACGGATATTACACTATAGATACCATACACCCGCATATACTATGACTTTGCTCCACATGCTGTCGATGAGGCTTCATTTCAATACAGCAAGTAGTATTCTAATGTAGGCCACAACGAGGCCATAAGTCCATAATAGGGCTGTGAGAAGTAGGTCGACGCTGTCGTCATTCATGATTTCCTAGAAAATAATATTTATATGTGATTGCTTACATTATTTTACCATGTCGCCTGTTCTTATCCCATCAATGTATGTCCATTTTGATCTTCTTATATTGCATTTATAACATATCCTGATACGTCTTCCAGATGAGATGGACAAAATAATAGAGTAGAATACGGTTTTCAATGTGTAAAGACGCCCTCTTGGAGCCGGTTACAAGTGTCAATAATAATATATGACATACAGATACCAGAATTAGAAGGGAAAAGAGAACAATTACTACATAAATCAACAACTAAACTAACCAAGTCATATACATGAACAATTCCATGAATCAATAATGTTAACCAGCTGGGTAATTTTTCTTCTCAAAACTTTCTGTCATTTTTCTTTTAGTGATGTATTTATAGAATTTGAATTTGAAAAACCCTTATTGGGAGTTTGACTTTCTTTTAGCTTAGGAACTAATTTATTTCCAAAAATACAGATTAGTTTCCATGAAGATTCAACTGTTTCTGTGGATATCACTTCCATAAAAGCTTTGATCAATACGTAAATACCGAAGAAGAAAGTAAGAAGCTCGAAATGATTGGAAATTCCAACTGGAAAGAAGGCGAAGACAGAAGATGGAACATGAAGAAATCGTATTGAACTTCAGGTAGGGCAGTAAACTCACGACATATGGATACGAGTCAGCGGAAATTTTCCAGTGGGAGGTTATTGTCCATATCTTACAATATTTCACCACCACTATTAATAATTACTATAAAATAACTTTATCTCAGATTTTAAGTTTCCGTTCAAAACAAAACAAGGAAAGCAACCAACAAAGAATTAAAACACACAAAAACTAATACGTTGAAATGTAATACCGGGTTCGATAACTACCGGGAGACAAGTTGTACTAACTTTGAAAAGTAACGCCCATGTCTTGTCCATATCTTTTAGCATATTACTTCATGTACCTTTTCTACTGATGACAAGTATAATATATGTTAACTTCAGACCTATGAGTCTGTGAAAGATTAAACAAAGAAAACACGAAACAAACCAATATAAAAATCAAACTAAAACAAACAAATTTTGAGAGAGAGAGAGAGAGAGAGAGAGAGAAAGAAAATATATTTAAACGTTACCGGTCTGGCTAATTACCGGTACAGGAATATTTTGTTCAAATTTTTTCTACTCTTCTATTGTTAAATATACACAAATATCAATATTTCAGACACACAAACAAACGCGAATAAAGAAAAAAATATCTGCAGAGAAAAGAAAATATGTTTAAATGTTACAACGAAATTATATTGGTGACAATTGCATGTACTAAGAAATGTATCCTGGGCTTGATTGTTTTGTACTTTGACAGAGTTCTGAAAAAAATATCTCGGGAAAAGCTGTACGTAAATTGTATATACATAATAGCAGGCGCCTAATCCGACATTCAATAGTCAATAACGAATTTTCGCGAAATAATCAAAGATCCATTTCGTATGACTATGAAATAAAATAAGGGGAAAATTATAAATTCATTATTGGACCATCTCTTGCATTGTGAAACACTTTGACGGCTACAGTAAGTCTACTTCAGTCTTAGACGAATACA
Source organism: Hanleya hanleyi (assembly GCA_036873755.1). Classification (NCBI taxonomy): domain Eukaryota; kingdom Metazoa; phylum Mollusca; class Polyplacophora; order Lepidopleurida; family Hanleyidae; genus Hanleya; species Hanleya hanleyi. Next base: position 104,623 of record JAVTVY010031445.1, read on the forward strand.
ATTTTTATTGATTACAGTTTTGTTCTACACACATATATAATCTCTGTTTGTACTTGACATAAAACGTCTAGGGATTGAACTGACAATTTGCATCGTTAAAAATACGACGACGTTGGGCTATAACGATGACTAGTATTTTCGGATCAACTTATCTGTCTTTCGGCAGGGAAATGTTACTGCCGCTCTGACGAAAGCTATTTTTTCCTTACTGAATTTTCCTTACTATATATGCACGAACTGGCATTGTGGTTGGGGATGTCTCGACACAATTACAGAAACAGAGACTCTCATTTGACCCTTTTATGATAGAGTATGTAAAACGTAAATGCCAAAAAAATAACGGTGGATTCTGTCCATATCTAATACTGCCAGGTATATTCTACCGGAATACTACTAATACTATTCTACTTCCGCCTATTGTTAACTTGTAAATATTATTTGGGAATTGACCATTTCTGCAAGAAAATTTGAGAATAATTTTGGCGTAAAAATCAACTGTCTAGTCATATTTCCATGAAAATGGAATTCTTATCCACAACTACAATAATATACCGGATCTTTGTTTATTTGATGTTGGTTTTCGATTTACATTCTCAAAATACTTTCTTTGTGTATAATATCACGACAAGATATCTTTATATTATTACATGATATGATTAATTTATCACATATTTCATGTTGCAATGGATTTAAGGGAAGGAAACTTGCTCTGCATGAATATGTCTTGGCCAAGGTTACAATTTGTGTGTTGGTGTTAGTTACAATATTAACTCACATCGCGCAATCCTTCAGATGTCTGAAGGAAGTATTTCCAAGGAATTTTGATATTTCTAACCGAAAATAAATCTGTTGGAAATATTTCGTATTATGAAACTGTGAAGAATGAGCGTAGGTAGTATTAGCCTATAAAATAAACGCCAATTTCGATCAAACCAAAGTTGCAAAATTAGTTTCCGAATCAGATTCAAAGTTTGTTTGTGACAAAATTGCCGTACATCATTAATACGACAACCTCTACGTACTGCGGAATGGCCGGTAACGTTTGAGTAACATTTAATGCCGAGAAGTATTCTTAGTTCCTTACCATCAACTAACAATAACATTTGCATCAGTTTGTTATAATTTACTCCACAAATTATTACAAATTATAACAACTCTGTATGAAACACTATCGCTGTAAATTGTTTTTCCAGTTCACATGACTTACCTTTCGGTATCAATTGACCTATTATGTCATTTGTCATTATGTCACATCGGGCCTTACAGACTAGTCTTTTGTGTTAAATGCCGTCATTTACATCTGACGACGATACCGCTCACCAATCTCCAATGTATGAGTTGCCACAGCGAAACAGCTCACCAATTACCAATACACGAGTTGTCAGAGCATTTCCATCATAGCTCTCTAGATTTGTATCTACTACCGCTTATGCCGGTGCGAGGGGCCGTGTGGTCATATCATCCACGTTGCCACATGAACAGGTACAATAAAAGCGTACCTGAGATACAACACATATCACGAATCGTTAGATTCTTGGTATGTGCTTTAGAATAGGTTAACTAGAAGACTATTTTGTGAAGTCATGTGACGCAGTCAGTATGTCGGCATCTCTTCCCACTACCCTTATATGTGTTGTAATTGAAAGTAATTTACTTATATGTATCATTGTGATTCTCACATTGTAGACGAAGTTCACTTTATCTTACGAAATAGTTTTGGAGGACTACTGGAAGATTTAATTTTAGTTTGTACATGCTGGTGTAAGACAGCATACTGCATAGTCTATATTCTGGATTAAGTTATTTGTTGTTTTTGTCTTTTCAGTAACACACACCATAGCAAGTAGTCTAGTAGCCTTCGTTTGCAGCTCGTTAGTATCCGCGGCGCCCATCGAGACGTTCAGGTGGATGAACCCATGTGGGGGAGGTAACCCTCCATCTAGTCCAAATCTTTCCACTGACTCCCCGTACGAAGTTAAGATGATTATATCTGATATCATCGCCATGTGTGAGATAGCCAGACAACACGCCGCTAACCTGAAAATGAAAATAGTACGTTATTCATAATATTTGGTTAGTCCGATGATATTATGTTTAAAGTAAAGTAAACATGTGTTTGTCGAAGTAACATAATTTGGCGATGGAATGGGTGTTGTGTGCGAGAAATACTTTCTAATTATATACAAATAAACGATACGAATATACCGTTTACAATGTTTGTAAATTTGATTGTAAATTATTTTGTACATGCTGGTGTATACTAATTTGAAAGTATTGGTATATTTTTTTATATTTTATATCTATAATGATATCTCTCCACAGAGTCATTAATGTGGAAGAAAATAAACCCCTAGACTCTGTTCAAAGTATGATAGATTTATAAGCCATGACTTATAAGCCATGACAAATTTTACCAAGAAACCACCCCTGATATAAAACTTCATTCACGCAGTTTGTCTTTCAGCTAGGTCACATACCAATCAGCTTTTCACTGACTACCGCCACTGGTTTCATTCACTAGTCGCCAAGACCCATTCATGAATGACAAGAACTAATCATTCTTAAACCCTGACTAGGACACGCATCATGCGCATGTAAAGAAAGGTGCAAAGTTTTTTGGGGTGGCGGTTTAGATTCATTGCGGATTGAGCTACACTTTGTGCTGCTTTCATAACAAATCATGTGTCAGCTGTCATTCATCTTTATAAACAGCTAACAGAACGACTCACGATGACAGAAGAAAACGCCGAGATGATATTGACAGACATACATTTGGAAGGGTTCCGCGATTTAGCTGAATCGGAAAAAGATACGGTACGCACTAATAATCTGTCTCACAGAGAAACTGGTTTATATATGTTGTTTTGCTGAATATTAAGGATAGCTGTTCCCTCAGAGGCAGTTTTTGCACCCCCGTGACAATTTGTCGTCTGTATCAATAAATATACAAGATAACCATAATAAACTATATATTTTATGAACCCGTACATCGTAGGGATTCCAACTATAAGATTTGTATAACCGACGCTTCTACTGTGTAGAAAATATTCCAATTTAAAAAAATTAAAATGAAAACAATAGCGTCCATTTTCCAATTGAAATTTCATGAAAGCTGTAGGTCTTGTTTCAACTTTGATGGTATACCTTGATAGGAGACAATTCGAACTAGTAAACTTTATCTCATTTTTTTTTTGCCTGGTTTTGTTTTTACAGCTATTTTACTAAAATAAATTGAAAAAAACGTACTATATTACGGTCGTTTGTCTTAAAAGTTGAATAATTTAAAAACTAATCCGAACTTACAAAAAATGAGATAAAGTTTACTAGATCACCTTATAAGTAACTGGATACTTGGATACATGGATACATGGATACATGGATACTTTTCGAGAAATAAACGTTTAAATCTCGGATTTTATACAAAAATGAAAAGCTAGAAATCGGGCAAAAATGTGTCCAGCTATACATCTGATGAACTAATTCAAATTTTTTGCTTGAATTCTATTGTCAAATACATTTTTAATCTGTCTAATGGGATCTGCTCGAATTCCTATTTATTCTGGATAACTATTACACGAATTTGTTTTCATCAAGGGGGTTTAAAGTCCAATTTAAACTTAAAAAAACTTGCTAAAACTTGTTCAGCTGAGAATTGTTCACACCCATGCAGATCACTTAACGGCGGGTGTCTAAGTGAAGTGTCACTGTTATAATTAGAAACAAAAAATACGGATGTTTGCATGGTTTTGATCAGAAGGGGGTAGATTAATGTAAATAAGTAGGACTAGTAGATAATTAGCTTACCATAATACTGCGGAAATGAGTTTTGGAAAAGGAAATTTAACAGACAAAAATAATAGTAGCCAAGCCCAAGCTAAGGCAATCTGTTTAATTGTTCCAGTGCGTCGGAAACGAAATTTTTAATCCTAATATTGAAGCACTTCCATTTATAATTTTGATTTCATTTTTTCACCAAATATTAGAGGAAATAGTGAATATTTGAATGAAGAAATAAAAAAATGACCAATTTTCACCCTTTAAGGGGACAGCTATCCTTAAAAATAATAGCTATCAAGCCGTGACATGCATGGTTCTCATCAGCATCCCTCCCTTCTGATTACAATGCGTTAAAGTTCGTTTTAGTGGGTGCGACTACGCTGAATGGAAGCGACTGTTTGTAGGCTCCAAACACCGACTATAAATGAGGCAAACGTAGCATCGCTCGTCTTTGATTTCTCGTATAATTATAAATCGGGCGATCTCGCTAAGATTTTTATATGTTTTCGTTGAAGGCTGGAGAGATATTTCTGCGAGATTACGAGAGACTGTCGCGGGCGGCCGTGTTCCTGGAGCAGTTGGCCTGGGATGAGGATGACCATCAATATGGTGAATATAAAGAGGACATCTCGAGGGTAGAAGAAGCTGTATATAGCACCCTGTGTTATTTGGAGAGCGGGATCTACGGACAAGGCATTGCGATAGAATCTTACGTTACTAGGGACGTCATGAAGGACGAATACAGGAACATCACGAACAAGCCTACCCGGTTCATGCGTGATTACATCATTTCAAGAGATGTCGAGAACTTAAAGGAATCTGTGAAGAGAGACTACGAGAACTTGAACGTGTATGAATAAATGGCGAATGGTATCAGAGTAGCAAAGGAGTTTTCTACGGACAAAATTTCGATAATTGTCCAAGGCTAAAAGGTGTACCCTAGGCTGATAACCGTACTGCTTATGATTATGTGTTGGTACCAATGAGAAAGGAGAAAAATGTTCCCATTTATAGTCATATATATCTTGTGCCGGCGTTGCAACAAGGGAAGAAATATTTTAGCTACTTTATTTTGATAGAATTGGGTCATTTTCCAACCAGACATATTTTCCTATCACACTTGTATTATTTCGTATTGTATTATAAAATAATGGATCATTAATTCTGAATCGACTCCACAAAGTGCCAGGAACGGCCGCCGATAAGATATGATATTTTATTGAACGATGACATCGGACAGATATTAGCATATACTCTCGGTTAGAAATTTTCGTTCAATGTTCAATGTTTAAACCAACGCCAGGCGATGGAATGTAAGTCGAGGCCCGTCCGGGATTGAAGCATATCAAAGCGGCACTTATCGAAGCGGCACTTACCGGGAAGTTACAAGCATACTTCCCAAGGTTTCTCGCTGTCATGCCAAATCGTGAAATGCAATTTCTCTACAAGGGAAGTTACGTAGATTATATTAATATTCAATATGTATTTCGAAATGTAACATTCAAGGAATGCTAATGTATTTCCGAGGAAACACATGTAAATAAAGAACTATATCAGATATTTTTGCTTGCTTAATGCATATTAATTCGAGCTTAGTATTCGATATTACGAATGGCGACCCATGTTCAAAACATAGGACGCTGATATTAAGGGACATTATGGTACGGTTATATACAATTCGACCACTGACATACGGGTATCAGGTTTTCTAATTATTGGACACAATATAGCCATTATAGAAAATGTATACAAAATTATGTATCAAATTATTTAAGCATGTTATTTTAATAAACATCTCTGTGTATTTCGACATTTCAGGCTTTTTTCGCCCTGTTTGTTTACATAGTTATTTCTCCCAAACTACATACAGCCGACATATGTTGTATACTGTTGGAGACTTATGCGTGAGACTCATACACGTTTGAGTGATTTCCGCGTTAAAATAAGTCAACAAAGAAGTGCACAATGACGGATTTGTATAATGATTCAAGCTGTATGTATACTGCTCATACACACCTCGGCTGACATTACTATTTCATATAGATATTTGGTGAATGATACGCCAGATATGTTTATAAGATACCTATGTATATAGTGTGTTAGATAATATTGATAAAGTGATACTCATTTTATATTTGACTAGTATTATACAAAGTTGCTATCCATAAAATTTGTTTTGTTTAATAGTTTTCAAAAAAATAAAATACCGATCATTGATTGAAATTGTAGTTTAAGGGCCGCTTCCCATTCGGATTTCGTGGAGCCCGGATGTAGAGAGATTAGGAGTTGGAGAAATTTGTCTAATTTTTCGGATTTCAGCTGATCTTAGCTCTGATTTTTGGGTAATATATTTTGTGAATACCTTTGACAAGTACCTGTCGTGAAATTTTGTAATTATTTCTCATCTTTTTTCCTGTTCAGGGCGTTTTTGTCTTTGTCGGTTCGGCCCGGTTTTGAAGGGCAGAGGTCACCCCTTATATGTATTGTAACTACTACATTCTCGGTCTTTGTGACTGAGAGGGTCGGCGAATTGTTTTCTCTCTTTCTCTTCTTTTCTCTGTTTGATCGCTGTCTGTAGATATTTCGTATTCTGCTGGCGTATATATTTCCTTGTTGGTTGGGTTTAATTTGTAGTTGGTTCGTTTTTCGTTCGGCTTAGGTCGATTTGCACATGTTTGTGTTTATCGAGGTGGGCTATATACATGTACATAGCGACGGTATATAACCGTACGTTGTAGGCTAACCCTCAGAATACAGGTTTTGCGCTAGTCTTTGTTCTCTGTTCTTTTGGTCCTCGGCGTTGCCGAGCAACTCGAAAGACCTAGAGCTGGGCTATTGTTCTGCCTAGTCCTGGGGTTCTCTTAGGGAGAGTGTATTGTTTACTGACACTGGTTGTAGTATACACCTTTGGGGTGAGGCTCCCTCGGGGGTAGTCAATGTTTACTCTGTGGGGGAGCACGCTGTTGAGGTGTGTGCGTGTTACTCTTTGTGGTTGTAGTGAGACTCCCTAGTGGGACGTACTCTTCCTTCTTCTATTTTACTTGGAAGTATGAGGCTTCCCGTTTGGTATAAAGGTCAAATGAAAACATGTTATGCTTGTGGATCAGAAGATCACATGAACTCGAAGTGTCCTTTAAAATATAAATGCTTAATTTGTCATCAGGAAGGACACTTAAAAAAACTGTCCAAAGGCCAAAAAGGCACCCCGAGATACCGTGACTAAAAATGGAAGAAATGATTCCTTGGGTCCTCTGCCTGTTCCGCTCTCAGAAGTTCGAAAATAACTTTATGCAGAGGCTCTCAAGCAGAAAAAAACATCTGTCAGCTGGGGAGTCTCAGAGCGGAGCAGTGAACGTGTGGAAGACTGTAGGTCCTGATGGCAAGGCTATCAAAGGAAAAAACAAACAATCGTCATCAGAGGTTAGACTCCGCTGGGAGAAACGAGAAAACCACAAAAGAGAACGAGAAAACCTCAAACCACAACGCGTCTCTCTTTGACGATGTGGAGGAAGATTGTGGTTCGGAGGATAAATATGTCAGTGATAGTGAGATTTGAGGTGGTGTGGATGCCGAGCCAGGTGATCAAAAGTCCGGTGATCCGAAGTCTGCTTCTGATCAGACTGAGAGTGTTGACATCGCATTGGCTCCGGGAGATGTTATCTTATCTGAATTTAAGAGAGACAACTTACCGGATACTGGTCGTTTGTCAGGTGAGGATGCACCTGTGCAGTCTGTTGATTCGTTCATTAATCCTTTTCACTCTGGTGCAGATTTAAACTTTACACCAAATGAGGAAATAATGAATGAACTCACAGATGATGAAAGTAATCAATAGTCTTGTACTGAAAAAGCTACCCCGAATCAGGAAAAGGAGAAAACCGTAGATATCGAAACCGGCAAGAAGCCTAAAATAGTCGATACTACCTCCACTCATACCAACGAGTCATCTATTCTTTCTGATGAGGAGTATGTTGATTGACGTCCATTGAAAGGCGAGACTTCCGTGAACCAAATGTAGAAGGATTTGTTGTGACAAGAGAGAGAGAGAGAGAAAGATGTTTTGTAAGAGGAAAAGTGAAAAAGAAGAGAGGGAACTAATGAAAAATAAAAAGAAAGGTCAAAAAGAATTACCCAAAATAAACCGACCTTCGATAAGTTAACGTTATGTTTCTTGGTTTGGGCAGTTTTGTATTTTATTTCTTTATACAGACTAAAAAGTGGCTCAGTCACCAACTATCATTCAGTGAAATTGCAATTATTAACTCAAGATTATGAACTATCAGCTTTTTGTCTCAACGAGACCTTTCTGAAGAAAGCAGATAAAGATAAATTTAAATTTCGCCAATACACACCTTATCATTCCTACGCTTTAGACAAACATGAAAAAGCTACAGGCGGCTCTTCAATATTGATTAAAATGGGTGTTTTACACAGTCTTGTTGATTTGGTGACATATTTACAAGTTGTAGCAGTTCGTATTACATTGAATTCTGTTTTCGCATTATGCACATGTGTACATACCTTCTTCTGGTAGTCTCCGGCTTAGTGAACTTCAGGATCTTTACGATCAGCTCCCGAAACCTTGACGGTCGTAATATCCCCTGGGATAATGAAGACAATTGTAAAGGTAAAATTCCTGAAAATTTTATATTAAATAATTCTTTGTGTAGTTTTAATGGTGGTTCTTAAAAACATTTGTCCTCAGCTCATAGAACCTATTCAGCTTTAGATTACAACACATATAAGGGAAGTGGGAAGAGGTGCCGACATACTGACTGCGTCACATGACTTCACAGAATAGTCTTCTGGTAAACCTATTCTAAAGCACATATCAAGAATCTAACGATTCGTGATATGTGTTGTATCTCAGATACGCTTCTCACTTTGCGACCTTCCTATTCTTGATGAAGTTTCTTGGTCTGTTCAGGATGACCTTTGTGGAAGTGATCACTTTCCCACTGTCATAAAAGCTGTTCATTCAGCTGATGACCCTCATTTCACAAGGTACAATTTCAAGCAAGCAAACTGGTCTGAGTTTGAAAAGCTTTGTTCACAAAAACTACAAGCAGTCGCTTTCGCCGATGTTCCAGATCCTATACAGTTATTCTCAGATATGCTGATAGAAATTGCCAACCAAACCATTCCCACATCTCCAGAAGCTGCACATATTAAGAAACCTTGGTTTAATGATGACTGCAAAGAAGCAAGAAAATGTAGCAAGAAAGCTGAACGATATTTCCGCCGAAATCCTAACCCTGAAAATTTGAAAGATCTCAGATCAATACACATACTCCTATAACAAAAGTTTGGAATATGATCCAAAGAATAAAAGGCAAAAGCTCCAAGTCCAGCGTTCATCATCTCAACGATGGAAACCAGGTGATTACTGACAGAGTAGAAATTGCAAATAAATTAGGCGAAACAATTGCCAAAAACTCTTCGTCAGAAAATTATGTACCTAAATTTCAATGTTTCCAAAAAAGAGAAGAGAAAAAAAAAATCAAATTAAATCCCCTCCGGTAATCAGGCTATAACGCTATGTTTATAATTGAAGAACTTGATGCTTCTCTCACGAAAGCTAACGACTCTGCTGCAGGCCCTGATAATATTCATCATCAGCTTTTGAAACATCTACCGGAATCTTCTCTAGAAATCCTATTACGGATATTCAATAGACTTTGGACAAGAGACGACTTTCCACCGTCATCGCATAATGCCATAGTTATACCAGTACCAAAGCCTGGCCGTGACCATACAGACCCTGGTAATTATCGTCCGATTTCACTGACTGGCTGTGTCTGCAAAACGATGGAACGCCTTGTTTGGTACCTGGAAACTGAAAAGAAACTCTGATATTGAAGCTGGTTTCCGTAAAAATAGAAGTACCATTGATCATTTAGTTAGATTAGATTCGTATGTCAAGAATGCTTTCGCCAAGAATGAACATGTGGTTTCTATCTTTTTTGATTTAGAAAAAAGCCTATGATACTACATGGAAATACGGGATTCTGAAAGATCTTCAAAATATGGGATTAAAAGGCCGTTTACCCGTTTTTGTTTCCAACTTTTTGAATGATAGACAATTCCAAATTCGTTTGGGTACAACTATGTCTGATCACTTTGATCAAGACCATGGTGTCTCACGAGGCAGTATTTTGTCTACTACTCTGTTTAGTATCAAGATCAACAGCTTGGCTGCAGTTCTGAATAAATCAATTGATGGCTCACTTTTTGTAGACGATTTCAGCATATCGTGTAGTGGGAAAAATATACACAATATTGAGAGAACCTTACAACTTTGTCTAAACAGAACTCAGAAATGGTGTCTAGAAAATGGCTTCCAATTCTCCAGAGCTAAGACAAATTGTATACACTTTTGCAGAAAATATTTCCAGCACAAAGATCCAGTACTTACATTAGATGGAAATAAAATCAAAGTGGTAAAAGAGGTCAAATTTCTAGGCATATTGTTTGATCAACGACGAACATTCAAATCACATATAAATTGCTTGAAAGCCAAAAGCTCGAAGGCTATAGATTTGTTGAAAGAAGTTGCCAGTTATAAGTGGGCAGAAAATCAGCAAGCTCTTCTCCATTTATATCGATCACTTGTTCGTTCCAAACTTGATTGCTTACAATGGTGCAAGCAAGTCAAACTTGGCGAAGCTAGATCCTATTCTCCATCAAGGACTAAGACTTTGCCTCAGTGTGTTCAGCACATCACCTAAGAAAGCTTTTATGTCGAAGCAGATGAATTTCCTTTAGAAATTCGAAGAATTAAACTATCGCTGCAATATATCACAAAATTGCGATCGAACCACTCAAATCCTGCATATAACTGCGTTTTCAACCCTCAGTACGCAGATTTCTATCTAAAACAACCCTCAAGTATTTCACCTCTTGGAATCCGTATGAAACTACACATTGTAGCAGCTGGTATTAAAATTAGTCAAATTTTACCTAACGAGCTCTTGCCAACTCCACCATGATTGTTAGCCAAACCAGAATTAGATATTTCACTGACGAAATATAAAAAGGCAGACACGAGCCAGCTCCTGTATACACAAGAATCTGGTCTACTGAGAGAGAAATACAGATCACATCAAGCTATTTATACAGATGGTTCTAAAGATGGTGAGAGAGTAGCGTGTGCTACGGTCTTTAGTTCCAAAACTAAAATATATCGTCTACCAGGTAAAAGTTCCATATTCACTGCAGAGGCAAAAGATCTATTATCAGCTTTAGAAGGTATTGGGTCCACTAGAAGGAAAAAATTATGTCATATTCTCAGATTCACTATCATGCCTTGAAGCGATTAAAAGTGGAAATTCAACTCATCCCACCATCTTGAAAATTCTACAATTATATGACATTAGATTTGATCAACAGATAGATATTTTGTTTTGTTGGATGCCTAGTCACGTTGACATCAAAGGCAATACTGAAGCTGATAAAATGGCTAAAGCAGCTCTGGATAAAGAGATTGATCCTGTTGGAATCCCGTACAGCGATTTCAGACCATCTATCTGCTCTTATGTAAGAAAGCTGTTTCAATCTTTATGGGATACTATGGATAATAACAAACTTCACGAGTTCCAAACAAAACTGTTGGTTATACACATCTGAACAGACAGAAACGTTTCGATCAGGCCATGATTAGACGATGTAGGATCGGTCCTACACCATTAACTCACGAATATTTACTAAAACAGGAGCCGGTCCCAAGGTGTATTCCATGCCATGAAGATCTCACGGTGAAACATATTCTCATAGACTGCATAGATTTTAAGATTATAAGAGATACTTTTTATCGAGCAGCTACGCTGAAAGATCTTTTTAACCGAGTAAAAGAAGATTGTATTTTAGATTATTTGAGAGAGATTGGTTTGTTGTACAAATTTTAATGTTTGTACCTGTTTTAACGCATTAGTTTACTGAGTTGTTGGATTGAATACTTAGAATTTTGTTTGATCGTCGCTTTATAGCCGAAATATTGCTGAGTGTGACGTTAAATCTTAATTCTCTCTCTCTCTCTCTCTCTCTGGGATTTCGCGGCCCATCAACTCAATGTTTTATTTAAATTTCACGGTACATTTCTTAGTTCATTTAAGATCTTTTGTAGCGCTAAATACTAAAATAAATAATTAAATAATAAATAACAATGAGAGAGCATAGGGAGATATAAATAGAAGTAAAGAAGAATCGATATGTACAGTTGATAAGTCTGTTATTGGTTAGGTTATCCTGATAAATATGTGTTCATTATAATCGCGTGGATGATTCCTTTGCATTGGCATCCCTTCGTACGCACAAAGCCGCCCAGAAAAAAACTGAGAGAACCATGGGCGTCTTCAGGATTTTCCGAGACGACTTCCCTAACGACGCCCTTGGGAATAGGGTGGGTTCTTCCAGAAATCTGTGCCAGTAACAATCCTTGGAGTGTGTATCGGGGTACAGGACGGCAGCTCTACGTTCTGTATTGCGTGACAGTCGAAGGATGATATTCTGTGTTGAAGCGTCAGTTCAGTGACATCTCTGGGATAGCGTGTCTGGTGCGGCATAGGGTTGAGTATTCTGATTCTGGACCGTCGTTCTCGTTGTGCGGCGTTGTCACCCAAGGCGCTGTTGATATTCTTGTAATCGTCATCCGTCTGCTGTTTCAGGTCTTGTCTAGCCCGTCTGTGGTCTTGTGTGCCGTGCCTGTATCATATGAAATAGTAGAGTTTGTAGAGTTTCGTGTTTTCTATTGTTTTTCAATGCAATACTTTGATATATCTTCCTTCCATTAGCTTTTATTACCGCGTGGTGATCCCTCATCTATTTTTGAGTGAGACCCAACTGAAACCATTTTAATCCGGATACCTTATTTCTGACTATTCCCCTAACGCCTTCTCAAATTTTAATTTCGAGATAATGTTTGTGAATTACATGTATACGTTAGCGGGGGGCTTTGAACATTATCCATGTGGGATGGGGATGATATAGGATGGTATATAACAGGCGATAATATAACTATGAAACTTGTTAGCTATAATCAGGCAGTAGATCATTAGAGTTCGTCATGTAGGCTTTAACTTCCATTATTGTCTCATTGAGAAAGGCCGTTTTTACTGCATTGATGGGGGCACGTATAACTTATTAGCTACGCTAAACGCAGCTAAAGAGAATTGAATTGAATTGAATTGACAGTTTTATCCCTGGTGTCGAAATTATATTGATTTAATATAGTGGGTGAATACAAAAGAAAATATTGTTGTATTTCATTTTAATTCACGGGAGTTTCGGGTTAACAGCCAGAATAGTAGGTATGAGGCAAAGTGACTAAGCATAAATTTGATTTTTAATCTTAGATTTGAAGAGAGAAATCGAAATACATTCTTTCAAAAGAAAGGAGAAAGGAACTTGGTTCTCCCTATTCCAATCCCACCCGAGCAATTATATCGGCGACGCTACACCTGGTAAGTGGGTCTTCCTTAAACCTGAGAGAAGTAGGAATGAAGACTTTCTTGTTTTCTGAACAAAAATAACTTTTTCGGGAATATTCCTTTCTAATTTTTCGTAGGCAAGCAGGCAGGGAAATGATCATGCCATTACACATAACAGTATAAGTACCCTGATCTTTGAGATTAGTTAAATGACCGGTGAGATTCAGCAAGTATTTTATCTTTGAATCCGGCATTCCGATGATAGCAAGTCATGTGTTCAACAACAGCAAAACCTAAGTACGTAGATTAATCTGTGGATTTTATGCTTTTCAGAATAAGTCATCTGCTGCAAAGATCATACAATCGGAATTATTTCATGTGTTAAGATTATCTTTATATAAAGTCAATCGTCTCACGGTATATCATTAACATGTAGGAAGAAATAGTCCGTATACCGTACAAAGCGTACTGCGTAACATTGACATTTGAGTATTTAGAATACTTTTTAATAGTGTAGTATTTTAACTTATTATTGTATTGAAAGATATAATCTAGTGTTCAGTATGGCTAATGACGAGAAAATGTAATCATCTTCAGTACTTGGCTTGTTAGGCTTCGATGTTATATTCGACTTCCAATAAGCAGCCATGGTCAGTTTTTATATATATGCACACATTAATTCGCCCAGATGGACCAATCCTTGTGGGGGAGGCAGGCCAACCGGACGAACTCTCGCGCCCACTCCGTCCATCCTCGCGGGCCAGTGTATCAATCGATAGGTTACGATCGATACACTGGCTTTGTTAGTTGGCCATGTCAGTTCTGGATATAAATAGCTCGAGGGGTAGAACCAATCAGTACGCGCGCTGAAGCAGCTCATCAAGCCAATCCGCAGCGAGGTTTGACTACTCAATCACCAAAAATGTCCAGGTAAACCCTCTGCGAGGATTTATGGATTATCCGGACTTGTGCAGATGACTCCGTCCCGAAGAAACTAATCTGATTATTGCCGATATTATCGTCATGTGTGAGATTGCCGGACAGCGGGCCAGAAATCTGAAGATGAGAGTTGTAAGTTGTATATTATTGTCAGTTTGATCGATTATTGTTACCCGTTAATAAATGTGTCACTGTAATAGCCATCAATAACAGCAAAATAAAAGGATGTGCAGCTTAAAATATAACAAATATTATAACAAGGCCTGTGTGCAAACCTCCTAAATTAGCATAGCCAACTATAAAGTTTTCGAATTAACGGAACAGGAATTTTAACGTCACAGAGACCAGGAATAATAAACTCACGTTTATATGCACCAAATTAACTGGGATATTACTGGACCCGATAAGGAGCTACATAACTGAGTATACTATCATAAATCTCAGAACCACATGTAGGCTAAACATTAGTGAGCTTTCGTGAGATTGACAGTTTCATTCTCTAGCTGTGTTATGCTGCCCCAGAATGATATACATGAGGATACATGCTTTATTTGGTAGTAAGCATGATGCGTATTCCATGTGGCCTTTCGTCTGGAATGATACTCAAATGCGAATACTTATACATGTAAGAATTGGACTATCAGATAACATAAGTGTTAAACTATAAACAAAATGGTTGAGCATATGTGTTAAACATAGGGTGTGTCGTAATCATTAAAGCCAACCGTCAAATGCGGCATTCATAGCAAGTCGCGTTCATGAAGAATTTATACGTACATGACCCAGGTTCAGGGGAATGGTCATAAACTAGGAAGCATAGCGTCAGAGATCCGACCAGCCATTGTCGTATTTTGCCATCAGTGCGTTTTATTTACTACAAGAGACGAGAAACATTGTGGGAAGAAGTTTGAAATAATGATTCTGTTGAGCTATTTTTTGCAATGTGTCTTTGTAAGGTTGATTGAAATCAACACATTTTCCCACAAGATGTAGCAGAGATCACCAGCAGAGATATGTATAAGACTATGCTGGTTGTTGTTTATCGTTTCTCTAAGCGAAAACATTGGGCCGCTTCTCTCTTACAAGAAATCATTTTGTCTTATATTATTATAAAACATATTTTCTTTGTGAAAGTACAAAATGTCTTTGTCCATTCTCCTACGCTACTTTCTAGAAAAATGTGATACCTGTCTTGTAAATCATGGAAATAAAATCATAGATAGGTTATTTGATATTTAGCCGTCATTTTTTTCTGACAGCCGTTTCCAGCGCACCTGGTCTGGCACATTCATGAGACCCCCGCGTTCGAAATAATTCAGTTTGGAGGACCGGCCATCATATATCTTCCGCTCTCGATAAAATGTGAATACTCGTTATTGAAAATCAACATTTCATTGTGTTATGCGTGCTTGAAATTTAGTAGTATAGTCGTCGCATGCACGAACTCATTCGATTGGACACATACATTCTATGACGATGGCTGACTACTGAATTGCGGATCTAACAATTATATTAACCTGCATGTAAAGCACTGGAGTTATTCAATCTTCGAGGAAAAGGCTCAACATTTATAAGTATAAAATCGAGCATTCACGACATCACCGTCTGAATTTGCATAAGTATAGGAGAAAGTGTATTAAGTTACCCTAGCTACTTTTGGATTTACTATTTAACAACCTCATAACTAGATCATATGTTTCAAGTAAGCGTTAAGTTATCAGGACTCGTAAGGGTAAACATACAAATAGACGTGGAGAACACATCTACTTTTTCTGTTTTTATAATTGTTCAATTTAATTATTAACATGTCAATATGAAATGTTGTTTCTAATCTAAGCAATGTTATAAATGCGGTCACAGGATACTAAACTGACGGAATCATATTATCTGTTAAATCCTGCAGTTTAGGGAGAGACTTACACTCGCAGAAGACGGCGATTTCGTCCAAGACAAGTTGAATCTCCAGCATTTGGAAGGATTTCCGGAGATAGCTGAATCCGAGGAAGAAACGGTCAGTAATAAATCGATTGGAGATATATGCAAGAGGTGAAAAGAGACGCCTGTCTCTCGAAACATCACATTCAAGGTCAAGAATGTGAGGATTCTCAGACGAAGCTTCAGTATCGCAGCTGCACTTTTATTGTGATTGTTCATGCGAAAACTATGAAGTAACCCTCAGTCTCTAGCAAACGAGACAGCAATGGAACACTTGTGGTGGAAATATAAGAAAACCCACTTGACCATACATCACATGGTCGTACTCTGTATTATTCTGAGTAAATGTTCACATAGTATTATTAATAAACCACTGACGGATAAGGCAGAAGCGATGATGTTCGGAAGCTAATATTGCTGTCTTTGAAATTCTTATCATCATATAGATCCAGATGAAATGCTGAGATAAAATTCGTCCATTCACAGGCTATAATGGCGCGCTCATGGACACTTTACCGGTAAAGATCTTCCATTCAGCGTTGTGTGATAGTATAATTTCATTGCTATCCCCTTTCCAGTATTATTTTAATAATCTATAATAATTGTGATTCACCTATTTTTCTATTGAAGATTGGGGGCGCGTTTCTCCGGGATTACGAGAGACTTTCGCGGGCGGTCGTGTTTTGTGGACAGTTGGCTTTTGAGGAGAGAAAATATCAATTTGGGGAATATATTCAAGATATTTCGAGGGTAGAAGAAGCTGTATATAACACCCTGTGTTACTTAGAGATTGGGATCCACGGACGAGGACTTATCATAGAGTCTTATGTCACTCGTGACGTCATGATCGACACGAACAAGAATATCAGTCACAAACCTAGCCGAGACATGCGTGATTACGTCATTTTGAAAGACGTCGAAGCCTTGAAGGCAAATGTAAAAACGGAATATGAATGTATCCAAGTAGAGGCGGGTAATTGAGCTGAAGTTTTTTGGATTTCTAAACACGTAAAATCTTCGCCTTTGAGTGAAATATTCTGAAATTGAGATATCTCTGAATTATAAACCCGCCAGTGTACACTTTCTACTCATCCCGAGAGAATCGTTGAGGAAGTATATTTTACAGGAGGACATTTATGACGGGCGGACATTTATGACGGGCGGACATTTATGACAGGCGGACATTTATGACGGGCGGACATTTATGACAGGTCTAATAGGAAAACTTATTGGCAATTGATCAAATTACGTTTGGACAAACAACCTTATGTTAATTTTGTATTAAGGTGTGAGGTTGGACTATCAACACTTTCATCAATCAGTGCTACATTGGTTGTGTTCGTTATAGTTTGACATACTCAGCAAATAGAAGAGTACTGCTAGATTCGAAAACAGCCTCAGCAGAAGACCATGGAATACTTTACATTATTTCCTTGATAAGGAAAGCGAGTAGATTATATGGGTCTCAAATATGGACCATATATCGAGAAAATGTAACATTCAAGGAATGTCAAATGTATCGTATTACGAAAATAAAACATGTGGGTACATAAATGAGTGCACCATCGTAAATATCGCTTTGGCCTCATTGCGTTGCATTCTTAAATCAACGGCAGCTGCCTATATATATTTGGTATGGTTCTACATGTAACTAAATATGAATTTAGGTATATCAATGACCAACAATAGTGCTTTGTTCGTATTTTTAAAGCTATTCAGGAAAAAAAACCCGACCTTTTAAACTAAGTATGAGAGCTGTCATTTTCCGCCCCGGTAGTGTGACTGTGAATCTGAAAAGTGTTATAACATGAAGTACATGTATTCACACAGGTTTGAGAACTGGCATGGGTGGTCGATTCCTCGCATTTGAGTTTTATTAGTTGTACCAGGAATATTTTCAGCGATGACGCCCGGTAGCTGGCATACTAGTTTTACACACTGATGATTTAAGGGGTGTAATACGGAACTTAAAGAACTGAATCACATATTTTTTTTTGTAAAATATATAAAATAGACATTGAGAAGGAAACTTAATTTATATTTAAAAAAAAACAACTTTATAGTGATTATTTTTCTATAATCCCGAAGATACACGTATCAGTTTGGCAAAATTATACATTGTCAGAGTTCAGTGGCATATTTATTGCAGTAGAGTAATATCTTCGACAGGGATTGACGGAAGTGCGGTGGGGAAGGGGGGGGGGGGGGGGCGACATAACTGAACCGATACCAAATAATAAAGATATACAACTATTTTATTTGTCAAATATCTTTAGCGGAAAATCTTTTTGGGGGGAGGGGAGGGGGGAATTAGGTTTGCGCATAACATTTCTGATGTACGTAACTCCTTTGAGACAGTTTTACACAATCCTTGATAATTTATCTTCGGTAGCAATAAATATTCAACGTATCAATAATAATGTATATATTTCATGAAGGCGTATGTCTTGGGGAATTCGCTTATGTGATTTACATACCTTTTGCTACAACCGTGTAGAAAAGATTCAAAATAAAAAAAAAATGAAACGAAAACATGGAAACTGTTTAATGTATTTCAAATTTGATGCTATACCTTGAACAAGGACAACTGGAACTAGTAAACGGCGTCTCAGTTTTTTTTTTATTTCTGTCAGTTATATTTTTATACCATTTTAACTAATAAAACGAATTGACAAAATTTGAATATCTTACATCAAAAGATATATAACTACAAGCCTATAAGCTGAAAAACTGAGACGTCGTTACACTTACTCTCAGTAGCGACTTCGAGCCTCGTTGACGTTCAGGAATGATGATGCTGAAATTTGAGTCCCGAAAGTTATGACGACTTTCACTAAAGCATCTTCACTGGACCAGAAGCAGAATTCGATCAATCTAATCCCTAATTAAGTCGTATATAGGGTGTGCTACTGATGCAATCTGAAAACTGTGAGAAACAATATGCGTTGTACAATCGTAGATTTTCCTTAGTAAGCACCTCCAAACGTTAATTTGTGAGTTGATATAGTATAATATAATCAGTCCAAGGAAGTACGAATTTGAGTAACTTTACTCTCTTAATATAGAGTTCGCTATCATGAACAATAACGAAACCCAATTTTGAAGAACGCGACTATTTCCAGTAACACCTGTATCTGCTGCTGAAAACAATAGCACGTATTTTAAATTAATTTTAGGAGTTACTACAAGCAGTAACGATGAAACAATTCGAATACAAGAGTTTTTATATAAAATGTTAACCCTACCATGCCGGTGGGGGTGCGCGAAATGTCCTCCCTACCAAACTTTCTGCGCTATCTTTGGAATGACAACAAATGGAGAGCTGAAACTTCCCGTGACTTTATAGTTTATCATATTGGGGTCATTTTGAACCTATTTGCATAACCCCCGAGCTATGAGAAAATTTAAGATGGTTTTTGTCATATTTCCTCAAAATTTCTGATTCTCCGCGATGAAAAGTGGGCAAAAACTATTTTATTTCACATCACATTAATATTTACTAATTTATCATGCAATCTTTGTGGAGAAGTTGCATAAATAAAAAATTAGAAAAATCTGACCCTTTTTGAAAATGACGTCATCAAAGCAGACATCTTTTTTACATTTTCTGGCGGAGCTTGACCCAAGGGTATAGTTTGATAAGTTTCAGCTCCCTAGCTCAAGGGGTAAGAGAGATAATTAAGGGGGCATTGCCACCCAGGCCACAACAGGTCCCCAAAAGCCCAGGCCAGATAGGGTTAAAGGTAACATACAATTGATGTGGCGAAAGATGCCGACGTACAGATAAGAAATCTCATGAGTCGTCGGAAGAAATATTCTAACTCAATAGAGCTTCCCAAGAACCAAAAATCAATCAGTCACGCTATATTGTAGGGAGGGAGAGAGGGGATTTGGCTTAATGTCACACTCAAGTTTGTTTCACTCATATGGTGACAGTCAGTTTGGTTGGCGGAGGAAGTCGGAGTACCCGGTGAGAACCACCGCCCTTCGGCAAGTAGATAAATAAAGAAATTGCTTATGGATAACAACTTATAGTTTTTCGGCAAGTAACTGACATACTTTCACACATGGACCAACTGGGCTCGAACCCGTGCCGGTTCAGCGGTGTGAAGCTAGCGGTCACCAGCGAATAGCGCCTTATACCACTCGGCCACCGAAGGCCCTCGCTATATTGTAAATTTGTATGTGGATAAATTAGTCTCTGTGTGTCATTTCGACAACAATATCCTTCATGTTTTGTCCATAGACATAAACTGGAAGCAATAAACGTGCTCTTGATCGAGAAATTGATACTCTATAGTAATATACCAGTGATCAAAATTTGCACATTATGGCATATTTTAAGGAATGTTAATTAATACCCTTTCCCTTCAGTGATCTTGACCTCGTGTAATATATACCAGTGGCCGTGGTCGGTATATTGACTTTATAGGCACATTGGAATGACAGTGACAGCCTCACTCGAATTCACCACAAATAGAGAAAAGGCGGAGAAAGATTTCCATGGTCTAATTTAATGATATGAACAATTAGGTGACAAGATTCTTACAATTTCCCATATTGTTGTCGAAAATAACTTAAATTTATCATTACAATAAATAGAAATAAGGGTGAGTAAATCAGTTCAAACACAGTTTCTGTTTCATTTGCCAGTAACCGAGGGGGTTACTAACAGAAAAAAAGAGATATCCCCATATAAAAGAAAATCGCGTTTTTCATGATTTTTTCACAGTTATTCATTACTTTGGTATTTTGATATCTGAACAATTTCTGGATTTCAAGAATTGTTCGGAGATTCTCATATGCCCCTCCTTGAGGAAATGCTAACAATAAACACCGAGTTTTAGCTTTATATCTTTGTCCTCACGTTCGCCCGAGCTTAGATTTTCATACCCAACGTTTTTGATACTTTGTGAATCCAGCAATGAACCGCCGTTACCATTGTCAATAACTTCCTCTTTCAAATGCTTATCTTGAAAAGATATAATCGCAGTTTCTTTGAATTTAAGAACTAAACACACAATTTTTATAAGCCATTTACTATGCTTGACAAAGGTTTGAGATAGATAGATAGATGATCTTTATTTAAAAACCTCCAATCGCGTTGCTTCCTTGAAACCTGGCATGGGGTGGCGGAAAGATTCTCATTCATCCAGGATATGTAATTGGAATTAGGAACGTAAAACTGGTCTCTGGAAATAGTATATTTAATGCTTACGTTGCGGCATTAACCTAATGCCTTCTACAGAGCTGATGTTGAATTCAATTCAATTTTAAATTTAGATGGCGTGTGCAGCTGCGAAGCAGCTATGTACGCCAATGACTTTACGTTGAGTTTGCTTTTTAAAAAAAAACTTGTCATTTTCAGGATCATATAAATAGTACAGAGTTGAATATCTGTGCAAGATGTTGTAATTTGAAGCAGAGAGAGCTTCCACAGATAGTATTATTATTAGAAGGCGATACAGATAGTATTATTATTAGAAGGCGAGGCAGGTTAGAAGATTTCGAAGAGGAGAGGTACACAAATATCAACAGCAAGTTCTTTATAAAATATCACAACGACCCAATTCAATAAAAAGTAAAAAACTCATTAAAAAGGCCAATATAATATAGACAATATCAATAAGTATATCACATGTATGTATATATACATATATATGCATGATGTACTTTAAGTTATGAAAAAGCTGTTACTACCTGAATCGGCGAGTGCGTATCATAAAATTTGCAACTGCCTTAAAAACTTTATCTCTGTTTCGTTCTGGGTTAAGAACATGCTCAAAGGTTGGATTAAATACACCAAAAAATAAAAGTTCATTAAATAACCTTTGGCGTTCATTAGTATGCCGCCTGCACGTCATTAAATAATGCTGGACTGTGTCCTCCACGTCACAAGTCTCACAGAGACCGGTTGGGTGCCTGGCCATACTATGTAAGACACTATTGACCGCAATTCGACCAGATAATATTCTGAAGATAAGCACCTCAGCCCTTCGATTGGGAAGAGATATATTACCAGTAGTAACACAAGGCTGAAGTGCATAATAAAAACGACCTGTTGTTGGATATCGCCATTCCTCCTGCCAAACATCAATGAAACCGGACCTCACTGGTATCCTAATCTCATCAACATCCAGCCCAACAGGGATGCCGATATCATTTAAAAGCAGAGCCTTTTTTGCAAGCTGGTCAGCCAGTTCATTTCCGTACACATTACAATGGCCAGGCACCCACTCGAGGCACACCGTGCAGCCGGCATAAGATAAAGTTGTAATAACATGCAATATTTCATATACAATTGGAGAGCTTTTCTTCCATGCAAAATTACGCATAGCATGCACAGCACTTAAAGAATCTGTAAAAATAACAGCTCTAAAGGGTTTAAAATCTCTTAACCAATGCAAAGAGCATAAAATTGCAACAAGTTCCGTTTTAAACACAGAAATATTATCACTCAATCTTTTAAATGAACTAAACTTCATTTCTGGTACAACAAAGGACGCCCCTGTTCTACCAGTATCCGGGCATTTGGAACCGTCAGTATATATATGTACATACCCACCCCAATTAGATAAAATATGTTCTTTAGTGTATACCTCCAACATATATTGAGGATCAGATTTTCGAACTTTATTATGTAAATCATCTGATATAAATGGACTTACTAATTGCCATGGTGGAAATGGAGGAGTGAATAAATTAGACATCGAGAAATTGTCTATATTCAATTCATTAAATAATTGTTTAGCCCGTACACTAAATGGTTGAGCACGTCTCACAGCTATATTAGTGAAAAAAGCATCATACCACGATTCTTTTAATGTTTCACTCGCAGGATTATCTGAAGATATTTTTAATTTCAGGGCAAATTTAAGTGTAAGCCATTTCCGTCGAATATATAATGGAAATTCATTACATGCTACCTGTAATGCATGTAGCGATGTAGAACGCATAGCCCCCGTACATATACTCAAGGCCTTATATTGGACCGAGTCCAATTTGGCCTTGAGGGTATGCGTAGCTGAATCATAAGCTTGACAACAATAGTCAAGACGGGAACGAATCAATGCCTTATATAAAAGTAATAAACTTCTTTTATCTGCCCCCCAACTCGTGGACGACACACACCTCATAAGGTTTAAAACTTTCTCACACTTGGTCACTAGCAAATCAATATGCTGAGACCAAGTAAGCGTTTTATCAAAAATAACACCTAGAAATTTGAAAGAATTTGACACTCTCATACGAGCATTATTCAAATATAACTCCAGAGCTTCTGGTAATGGACGTCTAGTAAATAATACAGCCTCAGACTTGGCCGAGGAGAATTTAAACCCCCACTTCTTACCCCATGTAACAATATCCACTAACCCCTGTTTCACATATTTGACTACTGTATGAAAACTTCTCGCAGAAATCCACATGGCTTTATCATCAGCAAATAAAGAGCATTTAAGTTTTGGATTAAGCGCTGACGGAAGATCATTAATCATTAGATTGAATAAAGTAGGTGAAATCACACTACCCTGTGGAGTTCCATTTTGTATGCCAACCATGCTTGAAAAATCCCTGCCAATTCGTACTTGTATTAATCTGTTAGTGAGAAAGCTTTTGACATAACCTAACATATTCCCCGTAATCCCATAATTCAGCATTTTTATTAATAGCCCTTTTCTCCAAACCATGTCATAAGCCTTCTCAACATCCAAAAATACTGATAATAAATATTCACCATTGGCAAGGGAACTCCTGATATCAGTTTCAAGAGTAACCACATGATCAGTTGTACTTCGATTACGTCTAAAGCCACTCTGACAAGGTGAAAAGATCTTATTCTTATCTAAAAACCATAAGAGTCTACTGTTTACCATTTTTTCCAAAAGTTTTCCTAAATTAGACGTTAATGCAATTGGCCTATATGAAGAAGGGAGAGAACTGTTCTTTCCAGGTTTAACAAAAGGTATTATAATAGCCTTCCTCCAGGCGAGGGAAGATTCATGCGGGACCATACAGTGTTATACAATAAAAGAATAACATTCAAGCAAGAATCAGGGAGATGACGAAAAAATTCATACGTAATACCATCCTCACCTGGTGAAGTATTCTTTGTTGAATGTAATGCCTGTTTTAGTTCAAATAAAGTAAAGTCTTCATTAATAGGCATATCATCAAATCGAATATTATTTAATGTTTCTTCGTGCATTGATTCCATTTCCTCCTTGTGTATAATAAAATCAGGGTCATAATTAGAATCACTGCTCACAAAAGCAAAATTCTCCGCAAGCAGGTCACATTTCTCCACATTGTTTACATACGATATATTATCCTTTGATAAAGTGGGAATAGCAAAAGATTTGTTATTTCCTTTAATGGCTTTTACCTGACTCCATACTTGCTTAATATTAGAATTACTATTAATTTGTGAGCAATAATCTCGCCAAGAATTTTTCTGTGCACTTTTAATGACCCTCTGAGCAATTGCCTTTTTCTTTTTATAAAACACTATATCTTCATATAATCTTGTATGACAGGCACGATTTTTTGCCTTCTTCCTATCTTTTATAGCCTGAGTACATTCATCATTCCACCATGATACTGGTTTCTTAAAAGGGGGATTACCCTTAGTTTTAGGAATAGACACATCCGCAGCATTATTTATGGCACCAATTATATTATTTTGAAATTCATCTACATCATGACTAAACAAGTTCTCCGTGAGAGTTTTCCTACACTCATTATTAAATAATGCCCAATCGGCTTTTTTTAACTTCCACCGGGCAGGACCACCAATGTCATTAGTCACAGCAGTAAATCCAAAAGAAGTATGAATAGGATAATGGTCACTCCCACAGGGAGATGTATGATCAACAGACCAAGTAAAATTAGAACTTATATTCTGTGAACATAGTGTTAGATCTATGCAGGACAAAGCACCTGTCCTTATATTTAAACGAGTACCTGACCCATCATTAAAAAACACAAGCTGATTATCATCAATAAATTGACTAATCAGACGACCATTACAATCATTGTTAACACTCCCCCATAGAATATTTGCAGCATTAAAATCACCACAAAAAATTACAGGATTATGCATATGAGCCATTAATAAATTGAAATCATCCATTTCAAGCTTTTTGCATGGGTTATAAAGGTTAACAACATTTACTGCTACACCATTTAGAATAGACAATTGAATACATTGACATTCAATATTTTTAAATGTGGGCAAGTCCACTCGCTTATAACTAATTTCATTTTTGATGAAAAAAAGAAGTCCTCCATGGTCAGCACCAATCCTATCTCCTCTAATAGGAGTATAGCCAGGTAACGTAAAATCAAGATGCGGTTTTAAAAACGTCTCTTGTAAACATAATAAATCTGGTTTTACATCCAAGTTAAAAACGTAATGTTTAAATTCTTGACCATGTGCCATAATACTTTGTATATTTTGTTGTAATATAGTGAACGCCATGATGTAAATTAGGTGCCTAAACGCCATTTCTAACTATTCCCTGCCCCAGCATATATTAATTTTAAAATGGACTCTGAGGTGAGTTCTTCGTCACCAGAGCTCCCAAAGTGCTTTACAGCACATTTAGAGATGAAATCAAGTCTCTGTTGCTGTTTACCATCCTCGCCTTTTACACATGTAAAAAATATCTCTGTGATAAAGGCAACTAATCTTGTCATGGTTATCAGCGGTACATGTTCTGTTTGAGTTTCTCTACAGATATTAATGCGAGGTTTAAATGGTTTGGCCTGAGTTAGGTTAGGGTTACGTAACTGAGCAGGAGAGTGAGATTCTTGAGATAGCTCTAATGGCGGCATACTAGAGGGAGGGGTTTGGTTGTATTGTGTATGCTGCTGTTGTTGTTCATTTTCAGTTCTGACTGTTCTAAGAGCTTGTGAATAGGATACCTTTTGTGTTATTTTAACAAACTGAGCTTTGTTTGCTTCTTTTCGCACAGGGCAACCAAGCCAGGCAGCACTATGCTCCCCTTTACAATTAGCACAACATGGTTTTTCAATATTTGGGCAGTTTGCATATTGGTGGTCACCTGAACATCGCGAGCACCTCACCTTGCCTTTGCACGCCGAGGCCACGTGACCAATCCTTTGACACTGAAAACAGCGTATCACGGGCGGAATATATTCCTTGATGTTGAATTTATGAAACCCAAGCGTTACATCTGACGGCAGAGTTGCTGAAGTAAAATGTAATAAGATTGCTGTTGTCGGGACCTTCTCCCTCCCCCTCGTGAGCCTCTCTACCTTAACAACTTGTTGTTTTTTCAATACTTTGGCTATTTCTTCCTCTGTTACATCCTGTGTTACACCATAAATCACACCCCTAGGCTTAGACTGTAATTTAGATGTGACCTTCACTTCCCTAGTCATAAATGTAGCTGTTGCTAATAATGTTTTAACTTGTTTAGGTTCCTTGCATTTAATTAGCATAGCTCCAGACTGCAGTTTTTTAACTAAACTAACTGATCCTACCTTTTTCTGTAAAGCTGTACCAAAATGAATAGGGTTAATATTTGCCAAGGAGATACCTCCAACTGTCGTCATGTAAACTGTAAGATCCGGAAGCTCTTCTTGTTGAACATGTTGACGTGGCTTCTTCCCCGCATTGGAAGGCCCCTCTTGACCCTCTTCTAGACCGCGTTTATATCCAGATTGTGAAATATCTTGATCTTGACTCTGTGACGAGGTGTCCATAAAAAGGTCTTCATCTTCGGCTAGCTCACTCATAGTGAGCCAGCTTACTGTACAAATAGACTAATAATAAAATAAGTATACCGTGCAAAAGACGCCACACACAAGAACAGAGTTTATAAATAGATATGTTAAAGCTATTGTTCCCTGGGGCAGCTCAGGGAGAGATTACACAACAGGGCCCATGTTAGCAGTGCTGAAAAATACCGTGCAAACTATACAAACACGACTACGTTCACAGATACACTCTACATACAATTATTTATACCGATAACAATACAAAGCAAATCGAGCGAAAGCAAACGAGAAGAAAAAAAAGAAAGAGAAAAAAATAGAAATAAATACAAGAAAAAAAGAAAGGAAAAAGAAGAAACTACAAAATATAAACCGACCAATTCAAAATAATCAATGCATGACAAACTATCAACCAAAAGCAAACTCAATGTAGATACAAACTATACCACAAAGGGCAAAACAAAAGCCATGAATGGAGAACACACACACAAGACGTCTGTTCACACGGGCGGCCTCAGTCGAATCAAATGACAAAAAGTCCACTCGAGCTGATGTTGTACTGGAAACAAATCTATATATACAGCTGATTACATACAAAGTGAGTACTGTTCACTTGCAGTGTGCCCGAGATCATTGAAAAGGGTGTTGAACATATATAGGATAACAATAAAAAGTGTGAAATCTTGCTTGCAAAGTGAGTACTGTTCTTAGAAAGTGAGTACTTACGACTGATATTTACAAAGTGAATACTGCTCACTGCAGTGGACCCGGGATCATTGAAAAGGGGTCTTGAACATATACAGTATAACAATAAAATGTGTAAGGTCTTGTTGATGAGCAAAGCCATTTTGGGCTACAGCATAACACAAGTACATATCGCACCTTATGTAAATCGATGGACCACTGGTTTAAATTTCAACTTGTTCGTCCAATATTAGTACATAATTTAAATGCACGATTGTATACAGTACATATTGTAAGCGTCCGAAATTCACATGTATGGTGTTTGCAGAATGAGTTGCAAAGTTAAGTGTCACAATCGCTTCTTTGTTTTCTTCAGTGTGGTATCCCATACGTTAGATAGTCGAAAGCGAAGACCACCGTTCCGATTTAATGAGGGATTTTCCACTCGGGCCCAAATGGCCTCTTTGACGCCCCTCTCAAACCAACGTCCTTCCCTGTCCATGATTATGACGTCCTCGTTGATGAAAGTGTGGCCAGTATGACACATATGTTTGAATACCGCGGAATCATTGCCATCTGATCTGGCGGCCCGGTGTTGACTCATGCGTTTCTTTAGCGTTTGTTGCGTTTCCCCGATGTACCGATCGGGACAGTTTTGGTCCTGGCACCTGATTCCATACACAATGTCACTTTCCTTGTTCTTCTCAGGCTTGTCTTTGGGGTGCACAAGGAATAGCCCTGTTTTATAAGTTTCTGCAACAATGTTTTGTGACGTTGGTTAAAATCATCACATTTAACACAGGATCTAGCAAATGCTACTAAGCGAGCTATGTATACGCCATATGCAGGTCCCACTGGATTATTACTATCCAAAAAGGGATAGTTTACGATGTCGAAATTGTAATCATCTCTTTTGTCATAAAGTCGACGAGAGAGAATGCCCGCTTCATTTTTATAGAGATAGAGATCTAAATAAAATGTGCCTGTAGGGCTATCTGTAGTTTCCTTCAAATCCAGTGAAGGTGGATATATATCCTTCACTGCGTCATTTATATAGCGATTATCCACAGCGAGAAGATCGCCTATATAGCGTTTGGTGAATGAGAAGGAACAGGCTTTGAATGGATCGGTTTTTGAAAGCGCCTGCATATAGTCATATTCATAAGAGAACAGATACAGGTCAGCCAACAGGGGTGCACAATTAGTACCCATTGGAATACCTATATGTATATGCTGCTGATATATTGTGTTGCCAAATTTCACATAGACATTTTTAATGAGAAATTCAAGCAACTCTATAAACAAAGAAACATCCCATGAATGATATCTCCTGTATGTAGTCGAGCTAAAGAATGCTTTATGGCTTCCGACATTTCACGATTTGTCATATCTTAGTCTAAACAGATATTACCAGTCCTGGAAGTTTAAACACATTCTGTCTTTTAAAAATTAACAAGATATACTCCATTAACGCTACATAGTTTCATCTCGTATCTACACACTTAAAACTGAAAAGTTAAAACCTATTCCTAAAGTGTTGGGAATTACAACACATATAAGGGAAGTGGGAAGAGGTGCCGACATACTGACAGAGTCACATGACTTCACAGTATAGTCTTCCGGTTAAGCTATTCTAAAGCACATACCAAGAATCTAAAGATTCGTGATATGTGTTGTATCTCAGGTACGCTTTTATTGTACCTGTTCATATGGCAACTTGGATGATATGACCACACGGCCGCTAGCACCGGCATAAGCGGTATTAGATACAAATCTAGAGAGCTATGATGGAAATGCTCTGACAACTGAAAACACTTTAATCCTATCTGGCTAGGGCTTTGGAACCGGTTCAGGGCTGGAAGGGTCATTTTGGTCCTTGGAATTGCCATTTTTCTTAACTCTTGAGCTAGGGTGTTGAAACTTATCATACCATACCTTTGAGTCAAGGTCCACTAACAAAAATGTAACAAAATCTGAGATGGCTGCTTTGATGACGTCACAGTGACGGCATCTTCAAAACAGGCATTCGTTGGCCACTTGTTGGTGAGATGTTTCGAATTATTTATTTATGTTCGGAAGAATGGGTCATATCCCCACCTTGCCAAGGTGACGTATTAGTACAACACTAATTTAAAGCGTGTAGTTATCTCAGATATATACTTGTCTATTGGACAACGACACACTTCCTCCTACAGTGTATGCCGACTGTCATTTATGTCGTAAATATTATTTGGAATTTGGCCCTTCGTGCAATAATATTTCGTAACAGTTTTAGTTTAATTTAAATAAAAAAAATCACAATTATAAACTATATAATGTTAATCCAAGATAAGTGCCTCCCCCCACACACAAGTTGATCGACTTCCATACTATAAGCTGATGGGGTGATCTCCATATTTTTTTTTATGCAAATAATAGTTTTATTTTATGTACAAAGTGGCAAGGAAATTTAATATTGTAAATATATGCTCAATATGAGGCAACATGATTCGCTATGATATCACGGAATGTCCGCT